>JAOUZG010025323.1:7866263-7884154 GCA_026289955.1 Argiope argentata
AGCTAAACTATACAAGGAAAGGTAACAACTAAACTATACAAGGAAAGTAGCTTCGGTGGTTTTACGAAACTATGCAAAATATAGACAAAAATTTAATATATGAAATTTTTATTTTCATTTTCTCTTATTTGAAATATTAAAAGAGAACTAACTGTAAATTAATAATCACAAATTTTAATGGATTCAAATTATTGAAACACATCTGTACTCGAAAAAGAAAATCCATCAATTAGGCAGAATACATTATTAATGCCAATATTAGAAGATTTTAAGAAATTGCTGAGAATTTGGTGATCAGTGTAGGAAATCATCGGAAACTCTAGTGACTCTTTAATTTATCTGAATTTATATTTTCATCATGTTCAAATTTAAAAAAAATAATCATAGTTTCTTCTCATTTTCCAGAAAAAATAAGAATGATAATAATAATTCAGATTTTAAAAAAAATAACCGTTTATCTTAGATTTCTGAAGATTTGGAATTTGAAATTCAAGTACAATTTCTTTTATAAGCTTTTATGTTTGAATTTTTCTTTAAATGATATATTAATAATAAAATAATGCGTACCTAATTTTTCGGAATACAAATATAAAAAATATATTCATAAGTTATTTAAATTTTAAGATACGAATCATGCTAAAAGACAAAAAAAATAAAATACAAAATAGTTATCGCAAAGTAAATGAATTATGAAAAAAATATTAGCAAAACGACAAATTGTTAACATTTAAGGGACCAAATATTTGGATGCTTTATTATTTACTTTTTCACAAGTTGTTAGGTCTTTATTAGACCACAATGAGACAATTACAAATATTTGTTCAAACTTGACGTGGGTCACGTGATGCTCCTAAGCTAAGTGTGAATTTTACTCCTCGCAACAGTTGGAAACGTATAAAAGCTATCTCGCATAGAAGTCCACAATATTAGGCTTGAACAAAACAACATTTTTACATAGATAAAACTACATTTTCTGCGCAGTATATAATGAGTCATGAAATAAGCCTAATCGCTTTCGAATAAGATTTAATTCATTTGATCTTATTTACTAAATAAGTAGTTAATAGTCAGCGTGTTTCAAAATTTTAATTCAAATTTAAACGATTAAAAGTGAATCAAAAATGCTAACATTTTTTTTCCACATCTGTGTTAGTAGAAATTATTATACATTCTCATTTTTAATACATGTTCAAATTTTTAAAAAATAACTTTTCAATATTAAGATTTTTTTTCCGACCAATACTTACTTAATTTCAATAATCTTTCACAATAAATTTGTAGTATTCTTATCGTATGAAGGTTATTAATGCACCATCATACTTATTGTAAAAATTGAACCATTTTTATAAAAGTTTTAATTGCTCTTCTTCCTAAACAAACATAAATATTAGATCATTTTAGTAAATGATGCTTACTTTAATATATTTTGAAACAATGGTAATTTTCTCAACATAGTTCTTGTACACAGTCAGTATTTTTCCTAATGACTGTGCCTTCTGATGCAATGAATCCAAAATAATCAAGCTTAACTCATTACTATTCTTTGGTGTTTCAGCTTATTGTCCGATTTTCTGAGAGATTTTCTATTTATTTTCCTTTTTATTGAATCCTTAAAAAGAAATGATGAAATATATCCTTCAAATATGCATGTTGCGTTATTTTGATTTTTTTTTAAAAAATTTATCTTTTACAAAACATATATTTGTGCCTTTTTATACATGGGCATTAAAATTATAAACCACTATATATATTTCTGCAAAATTGCAGAAATAAATAAAATTAAATCAAGTTACATAAAAAATATGGAATCAGCAAATGCAGTAACTTCCTTACCCAACCGTGATTGTGAGATTACTTCTTTATTTATTCTATTATTCCTAATTTACAGTTATTGCAAGATAGCGCCCTTTACTTTCTACGTGAGAGATTTAGAATGAAAAAAAAAACGCTACCGCTTCTTAATGAAAATCTACTTACAACACAGTTTGGTAACACTAAAAGAAATTTATTACTAGCGACGACTCACACCATTATATTTCAAATATCGTGTCAATAAAAACATGTTAATTATCAAAGCTAATTAGAATTTTTTAAATATTTAATAATATGGATCATTTTATTATCTTGAAAAATGTTCGTTTCTTTATTCTATGAAATAGTTCTTTCTAATGATTGATTATTAGAATATTACAATAATTTGATACACTGCTCTTTACAAGATAAAATAAATCTCAATTTAAAAGTAAATGATAACAAAAAAAACTGAATGTTTTAAACAGATTTACTGTGATAAATGTATGGTTTATTGTGTACAGAAGTTCTATTTATGTTACTTTAATATCACTGAATTATTTTACGTATTTTCAATAATTATTTTTTTCCTACATGGTAGAAATTATTGATTCGAAAAATAAACTCTTGAGTTATCCGAGGGATGTTAACCCTTTGCGGTCGGAAAAGTAATTCGATGCCTATTTATTCACCTAATACATGGACTTATTTAATACACCAAAAACTAAATACATGCAACTGCTTTAAGTTGAGTTTCCCTGAAAAATAAATCTGCATCATTTTAACATTCTGTTGATGTTTTTAACAATTAAAATTTTAAAAAAGGAATAAATAAAATATCAAAATGATGCACCTTCTTGAATGGTGGCTGAAAGCAGATATACGACCGCAAATGGTTAATATTTTTGACTTGTTAGGTAAATTTTAAACAAAAATTTCAATATTTTGAATAGTTTTATTGTCACGAATGTATGGTTTGCAAAAGTACTCTTGAACTCTTTGCGGTCCGTTGTCAAGTGCGACTCGACATTCAAGACTGTACATCATTTTGACGTTTTATTTATTTATTTTTCAAATTAAATTGTTAAAAATGTTTAGATAATGATAAAGTGTTGTAGATTAATTTTTCAAAGAAATTCGATTATTTTTCATAGCAATAAACAAATCTTTGTATTAGGTGAATAATGTTGCATCTAATTATTTTTCGGACTAGAAAGGGTTAAATGACTTTAAAGTTACTTAAGGTTATATGCTAATGAATTAACATATTTCCAATATTTTATTATATATTTTATTTAATATTTTAAAAAATATTCCAAATTTATTTCAATATTTTATTACATATGTTTTTCTTATACAAAATCGAAATTATTAATTTAAAAAGTAATAAAAGAAACTTCTGAAGAACATTAATATTTCGGTCTACGTGAGTAAATTGTGATAAAGAGACAAATATTTTTAACAGTTTTATTGTGACCAATATATGGTTTTTAAATTCATCACAATAAAAAGTTTAAATGACTTTAATGCTACTGATTTGTTTAACCCGTGTGAATTTTTTTCCCATACTATATATCAATCAATTATTCAAAAAAAATTTAAAATCTAGTATCTTCTGAGGAATATTAATGTTTTAGACTTCCCTGAGAACAACAACAACAAAAACTCTTTATTGAATTATAACTGAATATATTTCTATTCGTATGAATTAAAACACCATATTTCTTAAGTAAAAGTTAGATGAAACTGCAAATGGTTTTTCTGCCAAAGCAACAAACCTTCGTCAAAATTTCATTTGACGTACACCCACAAACACACACTATTTTAGTCAGTATGGTATGAATTTCATTATAAAAAATTTCAAGAGTTTTGAAGTTTCGTCTTATTAAGAATGAATGAAGCGGCCTCACTCTGATTACAATTATTTTCTTAAACATTGTCATGCAATCTAGAGAAGGTATTAACTTCATAGAACTAGATGTGATTTATAGTGCCAATAATTAAAAATAAATATTACAGCAATTTTTTTAAAAAAGTCAGAGAAATATGGCAAAACAATGACAAAATTGGCATCATTGAAAAGGTATAACGGCATTTATAAAATATCAAAACAATAATTATTTTGAATTAGAACTTTCAAATTTTTTTAGCCGTGAGTAAAAAATAAATTAACTATTAAAAAATATTAATAGCAGGCTATTCATTTAAGAAGTATTAATACCAATGAGATCATTTGGCTAAATGGCACAGTAACGATTTTTTCAAAATTCTCATTACTAAGTATAAAAAGAGAAATTATTAATTCGACAACGAATTCGAAATAAAATTTTGATTCTACATTTTAGAGTATTCTAATTAAAAAAATTAGAATAATCATTATATTAATTATGTCTACCAGTTCATTGCTAAGCATGTCAATACAAGCAAGATACTGCAGAAGAATGAAACTTGGCATTATTAACACCTAAAATATATTTACACATAACATTATGGACGAAAATTAAGTAAAGAGTACCTGTGCATCCTTTAGCAGGTCAGCTCAAAGTTTAATTTTCATACAGTTAAACAAACTAAACATTACTTAAAATAATACTTATCATAGATATTAAAATTATGTATCCAATTTTAATAATATCTTAAGTGTTGTTGTTTCTTATTGCACTTGCCATGGACAAGCTCATTGAGGTAGCCAGGGATTTAAGCCTAACAGCCTCTCTTGTTTTTGAAGTAGCGCCAACAGGGCTCAAAAATTCGACTTATGCTATTCACTCATCACACTTGCTTGCACAGCCCATTTTTACAAAAGGCTACATTCCCACACCTTGCTGATAGAACACAGAAGAATAACCATGCCCGTACCGAGACTCGAAACCGGAATGCCCAGGTCATAGTGGAAGACGCGCTAGCCCCATGCCATGAAGCTGATCATTAAATTATATTTAAAACAATTAAGGATAATTAATTTAAATTCAGAGCCAATCAAGAATTTTTAATTAGATTTTCGAGTGCATTTTTTTTATTTGGGTAAATGAGGTAATTTTCAATAGGAAAGGTGTGATAACTTCCTCTTATTGATTCCTCTTGATTTTAATGAAATATTCTGGTATCCTTATAACATTACCTGATACCTTATATATAGAATACAGAAACACAACCATACCCAAACCGGGACTTGAATCCGGGAGGTCCAGATCCCGAGCAAGACGTGCTACCTTTATGCCAGAACACTGGCATAACTCAAGTGGGTTGAAAATTTGTTAGTACGTTTATATGTGTATTGCAAAACAAAAAATTATCTATTAATTTGAACTTGAGATTTGAACTTGAAATAAAATTAAATTTGAGATTTGAACTTGACACTAAATATATAGATCTGTGGCAAATTCTGGATAAAGCTATAAAAAATTATATTTATTGAATTCCTGTGTGTGTGTGTGTTTTTACTATCATATGTGTTTCCTTATTATTCTGCGAAATATAGTATTGTATTATTCGGTGAAATGTAGTGGAATATAGTATAAAACAACTATATTCTACCACTATATAAGATATTCAAAAATGTAACCAATGAATTATGAATGATATTAAAAAATGCTCGAAAAAGTAACCAGGAAAATATCAAATTTTTTTATAGATATTACCAATATGATGAACTAAAATTTTTTTCAGAAATACAAATATTATCTTATGCATTATAAGGTTAAATCCAAACTATTTCCCTTATGATTAAATATCTTACAGTTATGTAACAGTTTTTTCGTTATTGATGAATGACCGAATAAAAGGCGGATCGGAACTCTCAGCCATTTGCAATCCCGCGATTTTTAGCCGAAAGATAAGCTCTACAGTCAATAGACCTTCTTTTCGTCGCGTAACAAGATACAGATCGCGACAGAGATGGGCTTATGGCCAACTCCACTTCAGCTCGCCCGGAGTGGCGGAGATTAATGATTGCATTTTGTGTTATTTGCTTATTCGATGTCAGAAAAGACTTGTTTCAATCCACTCTGTTGATATATAGCCCACCGCAGTTCACATAAGGTTCGCCATCCAACAATTTCTTAATATATTTTGATTCATCGTTCACTTAACTTGTATTTATGAATTAAGGAATATATTTTAGGATTAATATCCTGTTCTCCCTACCGAAAAATAAAGAGAGAAATATTATAATAGATGGCTTTTTAGAGGATCCTAATCAAATGTCTTGGTTATTAGAATGGCAGTAAAATTATTGAAATGACATGCCACTCAAAATATTGTGACTTATATACTAAATATATACTTTGCTGTTGTTGTTACTTATGGCATTTGTCATGGACAACCCCCCCTGCTGATACAGCAGTAGATTTAAGCTAAAAGGAGCGTCTCTTGTTTTTGAAGTATCACTAACTAGGGCCTAAAGCACGACTTAGATACACACTCATCACATTTGATTGCACAGCCCCTTTTTATAGGGGGACACTGTCACACATCTCACAGAAGAACAACCTTGCCGAAACGGGACTCGAACCCGCGACTCCACGAACACAATGAAAACGTGCTACCTATGTGCCAGAAAGCCGGCCATTTTTGCAGAATATATCGCGTCATATTTGGTCAGCCATTTGTATATGGCACTTATATATTAGATAGTAGAAATACCAACGGTTAACAACCACATAGAGCCAATTTACTTAGGAGGCCAGAACGTTTTGACACATTACACCTCCATTGTTTGTCTGTTTTCACGTATAAACTCATCTCGCCCATTCACACACGTGTATTTAGATGGAATAATTCCATTATTTTGGAAAAACGTCATTGCATCTTGTTCGTTGTTTGGCGAATACCGAATTTCAATCATTTTAACGAATCAAAATATCAGAACAGAAAAAGAATGCTTAATGATCTTCTGAGGAACCAAAAAAATACCGGACGATGGTTTAGGTTTGTACAATTTTTTAAATAATGACGGTTGTGTGCCATTATTGGTGGTTTAGCAACTCGCCTTCAAATACGGCTGTATACATCGATGGCTTAATACGTAAGTACTTTGAAGATTAAACACTGACATGCGGTAAATAGTATTGAAAACTTAAATTAGTATTTTAGATTTAAAAAAAAATGTATGCGATTTTTTTTCAGAACGACGGAAAATTAAAAGGACACAAAATGCCTGTCAGTTTTTACGTTTTTGAATTACAGTGTATATATTTTACTGAAAGTACAGAATGCCAGATAGTAAAAACCTTGTAGCTTTTGGCTCAAACTTAGATAGCTCTCTAGACGACAGATGATAATTATGTATATCAAATTTTATCTACTTATCATTTTATAATTATCTTATAAATCTAGATTTCTAATTTTTTTGCCGATTATTATATTTTCTCTGTACTACATATCTGAGAAAGTATAAAGTATCGGTTTTTCAATTATGTATTTATAATTTTTAATTTATTATTTCATAATTTCTCTGTATATTTTAAGAAGAACCTGGCCCAATCATTCTTCCTTTCTTGATTATTTAAATTTAAATTCCCTCTTTCTTTATTACTTTGGAAAGTGAAAAATCTGAAATGATTTACATAACAAACCCTACGTAACATTGGTAATTTTATAGCCTTGAATAAATGTTAAAAGTAGATGGCTTCGAAAATGTTTACTTTTGTTCATTTATAATATTTTTTATAAACAAAAATAACAACTGAATGAAATTGAGAAATCCGATTAAATCTTAAAAAGTAACTACATTTTCTTTCAAATAATATAAAATAAATTATCAACATGATTTAATTCTGCATACATTTTTAAATTTGAAAAGAAAATCTGCTCCAGATTTACTATGCAATTATTTTATTTATTTATAGTTGACTCCTCTTTTAATATGAACTTCCTATTATTGCTTGAATTTAAAAGAGATGACTGTCTTTATTGAATGAATTCATATTATAATAATCTAATAATTGAATTTTGAATTTATATTTCAACAACTGCTGACATTTAATAATAAATATTAACATTCCACTATTTCTCCACATAGATCCATTGTCAGTTGAAATCTGCGGATATAAATTATATGGTATCTGAGTTTTGATTGTTTATTTATTTGGTTTTGACGATGAATGAATTATTGTCCTTATTCCCCTGATCATTTTAAAAGTCCTCCAATGCATGTAAATCCTGCCAGATTGAGGATGAGAAAATTCTGATTTATATTTCTACAAGTTATTAATCAGAATAAATAAAATAAATATAATAAAATACTTTTTTCAAATTTTGTATTCAATCATTAATAATTAAGTATAATTTAAATATGTGATATATCATATACTGATCTTTTTGATGTTCCTCCCATTAATTTAGAAATCCGGTTTCTTTTATTATTAATAATTAAGTTATTCGGTTCTTAATTACTGCCTGAAATTTGCCTATACTAGGTTTATTTCCTTATTTTTTTTTAGTATATATATGACTAGCAGTATCCGTACGGCGTTGCCCGGGTCATAGCGTCCAAGAAGAAAAATTAGCCTTAAGCATAATTCTAGCCTCCACCCGATATGGCATGGGCATGATACGCAACATCAGACAAACATAAAAATATATTTAGAAAATTATGAAAAATAGCTGCAAAGCAGTTTTTTATAACACACATTCAGAAATATTTAGACTGTTACAAAGGAAAAAATATATGCCCGTAGACAAAACACAGGCGATCATTTCGAGATTGGATTTCCATCTTTTTGGTATAAGATTTGAATAACTGTTTAAAATCACACGTAAACAAAGAAATGCATCTCATATACATATCATAGCTCTTGCTATTTGCACACGCCTAGTTTGCGATTTTCGCACGTGCGTGATGTTAAAATCACAATTATAAAACTTCCCTTTTTATTTCGATACTATTTTACAGTACTAAACTCTTTCCCAATAAATGGTCTACAAAATAGTATAAATACCTTCAATACCATTTAACATTTCGCCAGTTTTTATGGTTCCAACATACAGACGCTTCCTAGAGACCTTCTTTAATTCTATGTATAGATGTTACTATTAACTCCAAAGCAATTTTAATGACGTTGTAATAGAAACAATGTAAATCATATTAACTTTCATTGCAATTTCTTTTACATAAATCTTTTTCAAAGTTTGCTTTAAATCTAATATAAGTATCTCTCCCTCTCTCAGTATATATATATATATATATATATATATATATATATATATATATATATAAAGAAGCATACATAATAATAAAGCAATACTGGTACCGGTAAAAGCAGGTAAAAATACTTTGGCATTTTAATTCCGAAGACAGTAAAACATCCCAATTAAAACAACATCAAGTTCTCACATGATAATAAAGCATATTTTTTTTTCTGAAGAAAAAATGCAAAGGAAAGTTCTCTATAATCATTTACAATACCTATATTAATAATTCAATTGAACCGATTTATTAAAAAATATTATTTAATTTGTGCACAATATCTACTCTAATTAATACCGAATAACTTTAGTAAATATTTCGTAGTAGCAGACATCTGCTAATAACAGTGTCTAATTGAAATAAATAGTTATATTTTATATAACTTCAATCTATAAATATTTTGAAGAATTAGGAATTTTAATTTTTATAAAGATAAATATTCTATGAAGTAAGCACAGATTCTGAAAACGAAATGCTACTACGCATTCGATATTTCATGAGAATGAATGGATATCATACACAAATGTGGGGGCGGTTGAATTTTCAAGTCTCATCTTTATATTATTTTATCTATCTATAATTGTAATAAAACTAGCTATGTATGTGTGCATGTTAGCATTCTATAAAAGCAAACGTTCAAACTAAAACTGTCAAATTTTGCCTATGAATATCTTGGAAGCCTAAAAAGGGTGCTATGTAGCAATGTTTTTGAAATTTAAGTTATAATTTTAATTAATTAAAAATTGAGAAGAATTTTTGCGTTTTTCAGCAGTAAATTTAAAAAATATCATAACATAAAATTTATGTCTGAAAATGTATTAAAACTTATAAAATAGTTCTTTCAATTACAGTAATGTTTAAACCAATAATTTAAGTTTTTATTTTTAATGAGTTTTTTTTAAAAATAATTTAGTCATATTTTTAAACAATTCTTTTCACACAAAATTTTAAAAAACTGCACTAGCACCTTAATGGAAATAATTAGCTTTTTATCAACGTGTTGCCATTGCATTGACGGAAGCTAAAATTTGAAAAAATGTTAACTATTACTGAAAATTATATATCTAAAATTATTATTTTCGCCGCATATCTGTTTGAGATGAAATAAACATTAAATATGCTATTTTTTTTACAGAAGCTACATTGCTAATTCACTATAATAGTTTTATGTAAAAATTTGGTTTAATATATATAAAATATTCATGTTATTCAAAAAAAAACTAATTTTCTTATCTTTCGTATTAGCCCTACATCTTCTTTAAATGAAATAAATAATCATTATGTAATTTGAGTCAATAAACGTTCTGAAGAATGATTTATTTTTAAAACATTCTTCAGACGCTGGTATTTTTAAATAAAAATGCACTCTAATAATTTTAATTAATTTTTAAACCTATCTGATTTATGAAAATCTGAATATCACTTTTCTATAAAAACAACCGATTTTAGGCTCCTACATAGACCGTCTTAAAGAATAAAACATGTATGGAATGTTTTAAAACTTGGTCCAACCTAAAGTGATAAAATTTTAAAAAAGCAATTATTATAATATCTATCTTAAGAACTTAATTTCGTTAACTTTTATAATACATTAAGCACACTGCTAAACTAATCCAAGAAGAATTAATTAGTTTTCAGGATATATTTTGAATCTTTTTAAAGTGAAATCCTTAAAAAAATACAAAAGTTTCATATATAATCTGTTCATTTTTTTAAAGATGAGATTTTTTTTTGAATTTTTGTATATCGTTTGGTACCACATTTTAATTAATTTGCAAAGAGGAGTAAAACCATATCAATAACTTTTAATCAATATAGTAATTTGTTTGGTTTTTTTGTCACTTTAAAAAAAGTTGCAGAAATAAATTAAATTTAAAAATTACAAATGCATTTATGCATAAATTTTTAAGAAAGTATACCCCTTTCAATTAATAAAAGACTATACTTTATATTTCCTATAAAGCAAACTATTCCTATTTTTTCACTTAATTTCAGAAACTGTTATTGCTTTGCAAAATTGCTTGATAAGTATTTGTGAAATTTAATTACCTTATTCTTATCAGTTAATAATAAATTTTAGAAAAAAAAAATAGAGAGTTTGTTTAGTTAAAAGTATTACCTGCATTTTCTTATAAAAATAAACTAGATTCCCATAATTGTTATTTTTTAGCATAGGAAGGCTCTTGTTTTATTGGGGCTTATTGCGATTGAAATTATTTCTGATTTTGCAATGCCTAACATATAATGGATATTAAAATAATAACTATAATAAATGTATCTCAAAGCTTGATGAGTAAGCGGCATATAAACTTGGATATATTTTTTTATCCAAAAATATTTATCATCGAAATACATAGTAATAAAATTTAAATTTAAAAATATAAATACAGATGCATTTTAAAAAATTAAACAATCTAAATTTAATCAACTATTAACAGATAGTTTTAATTAATATGCTACTTGTTTTTATGTAGGGATTGTAACGGCATGTTAATTTTCCTGACACTAGATAGCTTCACTAGTCAACTAATATTTAATGATCTAGCAATTTTAATAATATCAATATAATAATTAGATAATTGTAAATTCCTTATAATGCTTACTGAAATAATAATTATTAATTTTTACAGCAAAATATTCTTTCATAAAATATTTTTTGTATTTTCTTTTTAAATATATTTTCTGCTAACGCAAGATTATAATATCTTAACTGTTCGATAACTTAATTGCTTTTAAAAAATGTTTTGCACCCAGATTCAAATCCGGTGTTGCTTGTGTAGTTGTTAAAATTTGGAGTCAGCAGTTGTCGAATAAATACTATAGAATGAAGGAAATGTTACGTTCTTGAAGTTGTGTTATTAATAACTATTTACATAACACAAAGAACATAATAGGATAAATGCTTATTTTTCAAATATTTAACTTATAAGTTAATGTGTAAACAAAAATTAATCAAAAACGTAAAATTAATGGCTACAGACAACAAATATTTATTTTTGGATTTAAAAAATTAAAAACATATCAATTAATAGTATTTGTAAAATTATAATTAAATCAGAATTATTAAAAAAAAGGAAACAAAAAAAATCTCAATCAGCTTCTAACCCCTAATTTTCTGCATACAATACGGTTACCTCGACAACTACGCCACTGTGACCGGTCGGACGAGAGTCAAGTTATCGCTATATAAGCTTTACCAAAAGTTTGAGGACTATTTTAACGAAATTGACTGGCCATTGTGTTTCAATATTTTCATGAATAAACATTCAAAATGTATACTATCATTATACTAAACCTCATCTCGAATTCAGATTTCAACCCCTTGCCCTCTCCTGGTCAAATAAATTCAAGCATGATTTTATGAATTAAATTCAATACTTCTCATTTTGCAGCACTTATTTTATTTACCATCTACTTCGACAAATCTTCCTTTCTTAGTTACTTCCTTTTCCTGTAGATTGCGTCATAGATTATCAATCTACGCCTTACTAAACTCCAATCGTCAGTTTCTATCTTCGATAAAGTCTGGAGGACAGGTAATAATTTAGTGATGAATCTTTTATAAGACAAGATATATCAGTGGTTATTTTAGTGATCCACTAAATGCAGTCGCCTTATGAAAAGTTTCGGCTAAGTCAAGAACCAGAGAGATGAAAAACGCGGCCATCCATTTATTCACCTTAGCTTCCTCCTTAGTAAGATATATTTGCAATGTTTTTATTACCCCGACGTCCACTTTGATGGATGACGCCCATCCAGTTTGTGGATGAACAAGCGTCGGGGCTTGTATCGTGTCATTTCTTGTTAGTGATTGTGGCACAGTCACGTGGTCCCATGAATCTCCTCCCACAATATGCGGTAAAAAAGTTATTCTAAATTTGGTCAAGGAATAAATTTTATCTTTTGGGGATACATGAAAAAGTAATGTAACCAAACCAGAATGAGAAGTCCTGAAATATATCTCATGAAATATTATTTTAATGAATGTTTAATTCTCTGTGATCTTTATTGGTAGTGTATCAAAATGTTTACTAATTTCAATTTTGAATTTTTTAAATTAATTTTTAACATGTGTGTATTTGGGATTGCTTTCCAAAGGACAGAATTTAGACTCAGTCCTATCAAATATAATCATATATTACGCTATAAGAAAATGTAAACCCTCTAATACACCAATTAAAATGTCTATGAAAGTGTGCGATCCTTTTAAAAATAGTTTTGAAACAAAATTCGAATGACATTCAGTACAAAAAATAAGAATTGTAATTCTCATATTTATATGTATAAAATAATAAAGCAGAATTCTATTTATAAGTACTATTATTTCTATTTAAAGACTAAATAATTCATATTTTTTCAATTTAAAAAAATAGAAAGCAGAAACAGAAATTGAAGAAAAATAAGACGTATTGAGTTGTGCTTTTTTTTCTTACTATTCGATACAAATACAATTTTTTTCCAGTTCATGATGATTTATGGCAACACGATAAATCGAATTTGAAGAAAAACTGTTTTATGGAACGAAATGAATAAGCAAAGAAAGGATTAATCAAAGATTAATCAAGTAGGAAGAAAATATCTAAAGAAGAGATTTATCTCAAGAAGATTTATTGGATATGTAATTAACAAGTTTTGTTTCTCTTCTAGATACTCCATTACCATAAAACTGCGAAAAAATTCTTGCAGAAAGCAATTTTTTTCAAGTGAAAGTGAAAAAAAAATATTTATGGTCAAGAACGAAGCTAAGTAAATGAAAAGCAGAAAAGGAATTTGTCATAATAAATCCTCCTAGTTTTTTTAAATAAATTTTAACTTTTTTCCCTTCAAATATAACAAATTACTCCCTTTTATTCTAAATCAAAATATTGCACTCTGTATTTGAAATCTAATTTTAATCGCATACTCTTTCAAAGCTCGAACCAACAGTCAAAAAATCATGCGAAAAAAATCTGTTATTTTAAATTTCCTTTCTGAAAGTTGCGACAAAATTAATGAGATGGTACCCCTTCCGTTTTAATGAAGGTAATGGAAAAAGTAGATTAATTATTTAGCACATTCGATACAGATAGACATCCTGAAGCTTATCTTTAAAAAAATTACCAAAGTAAAAGGTTTAGAGAGGGTTGCTAATCTGTATCCACTAATAAGTTAAATATATTTTCATTTGCAACATATAAAAAATACAAAGATGGCGAAACAAAGCTTTTTTTAGACTGATAATTACCGTTAAAAAAGGGGATGTTTCAAAAATTATATAAGAGTAGTTTTTAAATTCTTTGAAAAAAAGGGAATTAATTCTCAAAAGAATATCCTGTCATTTACAGCAGATGTTTAAAAAAACACATCACTTAAATGGCTCCGTGATATTTGAGCTTTCGCACAATCATGAATAAAATTATTAATTCTATTCAAACATCATTCAATGAAACATTCATCCCCCAAGTGAAAACCGAAATGACTTTATGCCCATAAGCTTTATGAAGCATGCATATGCGAATAAATGTTCTGATAATTATATATTATATACTAACTATCCATGAAGTTACTATAATCTGTTATTTATTATCAGTATATAAATACTTGTTCAAAAAATAGTCAAGATTTGATTATGAATAAACATTTCTTTCATTAGAGTATACTTTATATACTTTCTCTCTCTCTCTCTCTCTCTCTCTCCACACACACACACACACACACACACACACACACTTGTGTATGTGTGTTATGTTAATGTACAGTTACAATAAAAAAGTTCCAATTATAATTTAAAGGAGTAGTATTTCGTATCTACGTGTATTAGTTTTCTCCACACAAATCGTCATTAAAAATGACTTTTGTATTTTAAATCTTGATATACGGAATATAAAAAACGCAAAAAAGCGATTTTGAGCTGAGCAGATATCGTTTAAAAATAAATTAGCTCAATTGTGGGCTCAGGGTGATATTTATAACTTTATTTAAGTCTCAAAAAGGTGTTGTAGGTTGTATTTAAGGATTTTGATCGAAATTCGTATTTTTGTTGTAATAAATGACAGCTTATTTAATAAAAATGCAACATTATTTCTATTTAAATAGTCTTCAATTATCAAAAAGAGAAATATCAAGTAATTTAGATTTGGAGTTATTGTCTACCGATACCAAAGACGTTATTCTGGTCCAATTCTTTCTTTATTAAGTAGAAAATAATTAATGCTATTTCCATCTCTGGGATGATTTATAATATTTTTTAACAAAGAGAAATCATATGAAATTAGTAGAAAAAAATAGAATAAATGACAAATTATCAAACATACGAGTAGAAATATCTGAATCTGTCTAGTGAATTTTTGATTCTGAAACTCTATGGCATTGCTTTTAAAAGCTCTTGAACCAAAATATCTACTCACTAAATTCTTTTTTCACGCTTATTTTAATAGACATTTTTGTAACTCAATCTAAGATGGCACAAAAGTTGTCTGAGTTCAAAGTTCTTGGCTAATTAATGCTAACAATGCACTAAAAGAATTCTTTCCATTTTGTATTATAAGCACGATAAATTGGCAAGCATATGTGGGCAGAAACAAATGACTGACATTGGCAGGCAATTTTTATCTTGTTGAACTTTGTACAACATAATCCATCGATTCTCTTTACCGTTCCATTTCATCATCCATCAGCCGATGAATAGTAGAGCATTCCACATGTCACTGCATCATCCTTCACTTCCGACATCTTTGATGTGGATTCGCAATCCACTTATGCAAGTAGGCTTATAGGTCTAACACAAGCATAGCTGATTACACGGCATACTAACCATTCCATCACTTCATGCTTAATTAGTTTTGAGATGATCGAAATGATGTAGCATGTGCATGATTTAATAATTTAATCAGTGCATTTATTTTTACTAAAAATAGGCATAAATAAGAGCGTTATATTTTTCATCCTGAAAGGTCAATGCAAGGTTTAAAAAACTGTCAGCTGAGTTTATTACTGAAATGACCCTAAAGTATATAGATTTTATTTAATTTCTATAATTCTTAAATTCTTTTCTACTCATATTCTAAATAATTTTTAATCTTGAATAAGTGCATTTTTTCAACTAATAGACTAGCCGCCTTTAGCGAGAAATTAATTAACTTTAGATTAAGTAGCTTTTGTTATTCAGACCTAATAGTTTCCTGTAGAAAATATTTTAACTTTATGTTTTGATGAATATTTAGACTGTGCCATTTAAAAAAAATTAACATTTCTGTTTATTATATTTGATATGCTTTTTTATTTCTGTTTATATTTATATACATCCACTTATGTAAAAAGAAAGAAAAACAATATTTAAAGATAAGTGCGATTTCAACTTATTCCTTTCCTTATATCTGTAAGTAGTTATATATGCATTTCTATAATTAAAAAAGCCACATTTAGCGAGAAATTAATTAACTTTTGAATAAACAGCTTTTGTTATTCAGACCTAATAGTTACCTGTAGAAGATATTTTTAATTTTATGTTTTGATAAATATATAGACTGTGCCATTTTAAAAGTTTAACATTTCTGTTTATTAAATTTGATATGCATTTTTCCTTCTGTTTATATTTTTATACATCCACTTATGTGAAAAAAAGAAAAGCAATATTTAAAAATAGGTGCGATTCCAACTTTTTATTTTCCTTATATCTGTAAGTAGGACTAAATTAGAAAGTTCAAGAAATTTTTTAAACAAATTTATCCAAAGCATGTACATAAACTGGAATCTTTTTAATATGGTCATTTAATCTGAATCTACATTTTTCTTTTCAAAAAGGGGAGAAAAGTTTCGATAAAATATTAATAACAATGATGAAAACGATTTGAGTTGCAGTTGAAAATATTAAATATATTATTGTAAAATAAGTCGAATTAAAATAATAATAATAATAATAATCGGAAACTGAATCAAATTACAAGAAAAAAAATCGGGAACATTGAGAAAATAATATTGGAAATTTATAGATGTTAATTAGGGAAAATTTAAATGTTAATTAAATTTAAAACTTAAATGTAAATTTTGAGCTGTAATATTTTTGGAAACATATTTTAAGTTAAGCTTTTAGTTAAAAATTAAAAATATATATATAGTGACATTCATTCATAATTTTAAAGAAGTATGGGCTAAGTTTAGTAACTTTATTTTAAATAGTGTGGGTCACAGAGTGCCAACACACTCACAAAACCATCTATCGCTTTAGTAAAAATTACAGAACTATTTATATAATAAACTCACTATGCATTCAAAAAAAGAACTATTTATAAAAATACTAGATTATTCATTCTACTTAAAAGTCTTTAAAAATTAATAATTTTTGAAATATAGAGGATAATTCATTATTAAAATGGTTTATGTAAATTTTCAAATACCTAAGTATTGATTTATCAACATTCGCATATAAATTCGTTTGAACATACAGTTCCAAAATGTGAACAAAATCTGATTTATAATAGAACTATTGTGTGTATAAAAAAATTTGTACTTGATAACGATTTAAGTGTTAGATCTTTCAGAAGTTATTTTAAAAAATCCTTTGAAGTAGAAACGAAATTTTAAAATAACCATGTATTTGAAATGGTTTAGTCAGTATATAACTTGTCAGTACATAATATTGTATGAGTATTCCAAACAGATTGCTGAATTTTAACTTCCTTGACGAGAACACAGCATTATCTAGTTTTGTAATTCCTCTCAGTGATGTCTGAAGTGATTCATTGCAGATATTTAAATATCATATAAATTTAAAGTATTTAAAAATTATATTAATTTTACAAAATGTTACGCTATTATTATGTTTTATATCATATACTAAATATTATATCAGTAATCTATTGGTTTATATACATTGCTGAGTTTTAACTTTATTGGCGATAACAAAATATTATCTTCTTTCGTTATTTCTCTC
>JAOUZG010025323.1:7889154-7900140 GCA_026289955.1 Argiope argentata
ATAAAGCAATATATATATATATATATATATATATATATATATATATATATTGCTTTATATAGTAATAAATGTTTTTGTTATGTTTGCAATTACAATTAAAGTAACATTATCATAACTTCTGTTATTGCAAGTTGGATTACAATTAACATATAAGGATTGTAAGCTGAAAACGTTCTGCAAGGGATTCCTCATCAAAACGTTTCTAAACGAGTCTATAAAGTTATTCAACTCTGAAAATAATGGTTATCAAGTAAATGCAGATGAAAATATAGTTATAATAGCACAAAACAGTTTCTTTAAATAGTTAAAAGTGTTTAAAATCGAATTCCATGTTTCCAAAATTTTATTGATGGCAAGTTTCACTTATATTGCACGTTAATCTTACAGTCACCATCAATTCTAATTGAATCTTTATTGAACTAGACTGGAAATCAACGTGTCCTTTCAAATTCTTCATTTTCCAACCAATCAAATTAGGATAAGTTCAGTTAATCAAATGATGTCGCATACAAACCTTAAAAGGCAAATCGTTTTGATTGGTTACGTGCCCAAAATATTGTGCCGCGTGCCATTAGTTTGCCATCCCTGCTATATACCATTTCTATTGGCCAGCTTAGCCCTCTACGGGCTCCTGGAACTTTCAGGTTACATTTAATTTATCGGCATTTTACAAAATAAATATAGCTTTTTTCATGAGATGACGCATAAATCTTAACTCCTTGACGTTGCAAACACAACCAATACCATTTTAGGACCACTGCTAGGCATTTGAACCCGAAACAGCAAAATAATTGCTGTGCAAACTGTTGACAGTAAAATTACGTGAAACTATTTTCGGAAAGCAGAGGACGTAGTAAGAAGCCTGGATGCAAAGGAGTACCAAAAATAAAATGTTCAAAGTGTAATGTGAATTAATGCCTTACACCAAATGCCTTCACATATGAGATATTATGCACAGAAATACGAATTTTATAGGCCAGAGTGACTTGAAAGTCACATAAGGATTATAACGCAATGGAATTGTTTAAACACAAAAATTTGTTTTCATTTGCATACATAGGTTTATAGTTTCTGATTTTTAATTCTCAATTTTTTGGGGAGTTAAAACAAAAATTTAGCCCATAGAGGTTAAAATAACTACCAAAACAGCAGTAATTCACTCAGAGAGGATAAGTATGAGATGCGTCACATAATTTAATTCCAAAATACAAAGTCCATGCAGATACAGATTTTTGCAATCTTTCTTATTTCCAATCACAAGCATCCTGCCGGTTAAATACTTAATTATAAATTAATAACATTCTAGGTATAATATTAAAAAAACAGTTATTCTAAAATAGACAAAAATATATATAACCATGAAAATCATGGTTTAAAGGTTTTATTTTTGAATTTAACTAAGAAGTTTAAATCCTCTTAATATTGCTGCTGACTGAATAAAAGTATTGAAAAAATAAAATAACTTAAAAAAACTAATTCCCTAAGTTTTTTTTTTAATTGCTTAACTTCTTTGAATTGTATTCATTTTATTACAGATTTTTAGTCTTTATATTTCCGATCACAAGCATCACGCCATTTAAACACTTAGTTATTAATTAATAAAACCTCAGGTAAAATATGAAAAAAACAGTTATTCTAAACTAGACATATATATATATATATATATATATATATATATATATATATATATATATAAATATAAAAATAAATATATATATATTTATATATATATATATAACCCTAAAAATCATGGTTAAAGGTGGTTTTATTTTAATTATAAATTAATTATCTTCTTAATAATGCTAGATGACTGAATAAAATTATTTAAAAAATTAAAGTAACTTTTTAAAAAAACTAATTCCTTAAGTTTTTTTTAATTGCTTAACTTCTTTGAATTATATTCGTTTTATGTCTTAACTGAAAAGAGAGCTCGCAAAGTGCTGCAAGTACTAAATAATTTAAATTTATTTGAAAAGTTTCATGCGCATTCTCGGGCCACTTTCTTAATTAACACAAAATTGCGTTACCACAAATCGATCCACGGAGCATCGCATCTCAATTTCTACCCGAACGGATTCTAAACAGCCAAGGCATTAAAGAAAGACATCGCTTGGCGCGCTTATCGCAAGCCGAATCCTTGATCAAGAGATAATGCAACTCCCCTTTCCTCAATTATTTCAATGCGCAATCCCATTGTTCTTCTAATCACTTTATGCAGAGTAATAATCGTAAAACAAACCGACGTTACGCGTCATCATAATCAAAAGGGAAATAGTTAATGAAATTTTGTTTGCGTCCCGACTCCGACTCCCAACGAATCCGGAAGAAAGTGTTCTAAAATAATCTTTCCGGTTCCGTGGAAACTCGCTTGCACTAATGGAAAAGTCATCAAATTATAATAACTGCGGCAGGACCAAGATAGCGCATTGGTCCGGAAATATCTTTAGTCTTTCCCTATCCACGGCGAGGAAAGATGACAACAAAGAAAGCGAGTTTACAACAATCCTATCGCCTCGTCTCCTGTCTCGTTGTCATCCAGAGCGAACTAATCGGGGACCTTGTTTGATGTACTGTAATCACCTATATCGATATTTTCCATAATTACTGTGCAGAAAGATACTCTAAAGTTTATGAATGGTACCAGGAAAATTGCATTATCTTCCCGCCGTTGACAGGTGAAGTCTGTTTATAGTGAGAGAGTAAAGTTCATTGATCTTTATGGTCATAAATAATCGATTTTTCTTTCTAAAGTGTTTTAAGGGAGGCACGTTCGATTAATTATTTTAGGGTCCAGAATAAGGTTGTTATCTGTAGCTAGAGGCTTCTGATATATCAGTGCATTTAGAGCAAGATAGATAAACAAGCACATCAATGTTATTTACCACATATGGGGATTTCTATGTCATAAAAGTTTATGTATATAATTTTGATGCAATTGAAATTTGCTTCTGCGTATTTTTGAAGGAATAAAAGTGATTCTTGTAATATACCAGATATTTATCTTTTATTTAGATTTTAAAGCTTTTTTTGAATCTTCAAAATTTTGTTGAGGAAATATTTAAAGCAATATCAATTAAATGGCTATTTTAAAAATCACCATGCCCTCAGAATTCAAAAGTATAGAAGTATAATTATTATTCTTTTTTAATGATTACTATTCCTAAAAAACACTTTGTCTCAAGTTTTTTTTTATTCTTTCAATGGAATTTTTATATATCATATATAATTTGAGTATCAATAATAAATATTGTTATCATATGAAGATTTAAAAAAAATTCGAATTTGTGTAGCATGAACAGTAGATCTGTTTCTGGATAATCTACACGCATTCTGCTTCTTTCGAATTTGTGTAGCATGTACAATAGATCTGATTCTAGATAAGTTATATGCATTCTGCTTCCTTCGAATTTGTGTATCATGTACAGTAGATCTGATTCTAGAAAAGCTACACGCATTCTGCTTCTTTCGAATTTGTGTAGCAGGTATAGTAAATCTGATTCTGGATAAGCTACACGCATTCTTCTTCCTTTGGATTTGTGTAGCATGTATAGAATCTCTTATTCTTGATAAGCTATACTCATTTTGGAGAATGCATGGGAAGAAGAATATATGGAAAGATTTGAAGATTTTTGCAATATGGAAAAGAATACATATTCAACTAAAATAAGTATTATTATTCTGAAATAAGAAAAAAATGTGAACTGAATTATATTAAATTATATTTCAATATTTTAACGTCAGGCTTTTGTACCAATTTGTATTTTATAATTATGAAAGATTTCAGTGGCTAAAACTTCAGGGACACACGGTAGATTTATTTTTAATACTATTGAAATAGCATCAAATTTCAATTTATATTGAGAAATTATGTATTTTCAATAAGTTACCTGTTAAGAACCTCTTAATATTTTCGATAGATGATAGACATATAGATCCTCCCGATAGAAGCAAAGTTTAAAGTGAGTTAAAGCATGATGATATGAATGTAAGTTATCATGATGTAGATCATGCTACCATTGAAATCTATACGCAGAAGGTAACTGTTCAGAATGTAATCGTCAAAAGGAACAAAATATTTCTCTGTGTAATCAAAGGCATAAGGCCATAGGAAACTTTAATAATTCCATTTCTTTATTTTTTTATCATCTGGTGACAGTTTTATCCTTCAAATTAATTTTAACTTATTTTAATTTATATGTGTTAGAAGAACAAGCAACCCCTCTTTTTTTATCAGAAGAAATAAACACTTAAAATAAATGTAAAAATAGAAAATATATAAATAATAAATGATTTTGCAATAATTATACAGTTTCAAAGAATCTTGATAGTTTTTAGGACAACCTGATAGAATGATGAAAATACATTAAGTGACGTAATGTAATTTTATTGCTATTAATGTGCTCATAGTAACTATAGATATATACAGAAAATATTCTTGTCCTTTCATTTAATCGGACAACCGTAGCATCATTCATCATCATAGGATGAAAGGCTGGCCTCATCGATTATCATTTAAGCCAAATCAGAAGATTGTCATGCATCAAGTGTATGTCAGGTTGGTTAACTACTTTTTCGGATTCCGTATATTAAATCTGGTCTGACAACAGAGTTTCTGACGATTATCGATTCAGATAGTAAAGGATTTATGAAGTATTATATCCACTACATTAAAGTAGGTTAGAAAAATTATCATTCGATCCAACACAAATTCTTACACAAACTAAAGTCAAATAAGATACTTTAAACAGTCAAAGCTGTATATTAATTAAATGCCAAATATCAAAATTTCGGGGAAAAATAGATTTTCTCACTATATAAAAATGTATAATTTGTGTCTCAATTTGTAAAAAAAAATACAATGACAAAACGTATTAATAATATTCTTATACAAACAAAGAAAAAATTCTACCTTCAGCGAAATGTTTTTAATTCATAATTGATATAAATATTTTGCCTACTCTAAAATTATTGCATTTTAATCTAAAGAAATTAAAAATTATTTATATCGCAGGACATATACTATTTATTATAAAAATATGATGTTTAATGCCACTGCAGGAAGTTTGTAATTCTTATATAATGAACTAGTGTAGTAACCCTTTTATAATAATACCAATACTTTTGACTGCTAGATATTTTAATTCATTCTAAAAACAATTTTTAAGTAAATTCAGTTTATTAATGAATATTAATTCATTAATAATATATGACTATTAAATTAATCTTTAAAATCATTTGTCATTTGGAATATTGTTATGTAGGTAATGGATGACAAAACTTTAAAGATATTAATACGAATTTATGAATAATTCGTATTAATAATTTTACAATATACGAATTTACAACTGATTAATTGTAAGTAATCCAGTAGGTAAATATATTAAGTATATTCAAGAATCCATACACACAAATAAGGACCCAAAAATCGCGTCTTTCACGTGATTTGGACGTCCCGGATTTGAGTCACGGTTTGGGCATGGTTGTTTTTCTTCTGCGTTCTATCTGTAGGGCGCTTCAAGCTAATGTGACGCACGAGTTGTTAATTCGTTCTCTTGGTCCTAGATGGTGCTGCTTAAAAAACAAGGGACGTTTATTCGGCTTAAAATCACTGATATCCTCAGCGGGCTTGTCAAAGACATGTGCCATTAGGCACAACACAATAAAATGACATAAAAATGATGGAACAGTTTTAATTTCACTAATTTGTATATTGAATCAATTAGTTCATTATTCTTTTGGTTCTCATATTTTACGATCTAAACCATTAAATAACTTTACGATTACACGAATGAAGTGGTGTATGAAAAACCAGTTATATTAAGGATCTACAAATATACCCATTCGTCTATATAAAACAGGTGATAGTTTTTCAAGGGCTAATTTGCTCAAAATCTTCCATGTTTGATGGTCTAGAGAATATAAATTCCTCTAAGAAATTGGAACATTCCCTGATGTTATTTTGTAGAAATATAATGGAATGTAACTCTCCATTAATTAAAGCAGGAACAAAGTCCGAATGGCAATTATATTCGTTAAAACGAAATGCTTTATATTCGTTTCCCTCTGCAGACCTTGAGTTTCTTGGATTTCGATTTACACTATGGTTTGAATAAAATAAAATCTTTATATATATATATATATATATATATATACCGAAAAATACCGATGTTGAATCTCACTAGCGCGAGATAATATTATCTGTCTTTGAATAAAACGAATTTATAAAGAAAGCAATTAAATAGAAACAAAATAATCGGTAAAAATTCGTTAAATAAAATAATTTTGAACTTTCTGCGAGTGGAAGACAATTTCCTTTCTTAAAAATCCGGCATCGAAAACTCAAGTTCTCTTCCTCCAGACACGATTATTCTTATTCTCACAGGTGATCGAGTGGTGAAAGTAAAAACTTTCTCCAGCTCCACCCTGAAGAATCGGCAACAATTGGGAGCGTCAAAGCGGCAGCCACTTACTCCTTCGGAATCTTTTTAATTGCTGGAAAACTCATCGGCAGCAAAATTGCGAGATAAAAGCCCCAATTATAAAAGCGTCGCCAATTTCAAAATACGAAAGGAAAGACGAAACGCTTTTAATTACGGTGCCCTGTTGGTTCCTGGGGCGCAATTTATCCTCGCCTAATTGATAAGTCGGAGGATAGACTGGCCACGCCCACATTCGACACGTTGCCCCCATCAATTCTCCAACTGTCTCTACTCTCTGCGGGGCTTTTCATTCAAACTGACGCTACCTCTCACCGAGAGAGTGAATGGGGCTTTCGGTTTCGGCCTCTAAATATCAATCAAGCCTTTGCCTTTGAACATACCTTTTTTTGCGCCCCAGCTCCTTAATTTAAGGAATAAAATACCACGAAGTAAATTAAAAAACAGGCAAAAGCGTCAAAAATATTTTAGCATTTTTCATTCGATTTCGTGCATACGATTTTGATTAATTACATACTTATGCACATATGTTGTTTCAGGTTCAGGGTTGCTTCATACGATATTTTTATACATGAAAATAAGAAAATACATTAATGGTAATAATTTTGAAAATCAATTATTTTTTATGTTAAGATACAATTTGATTAATCAAAATTAAAATTTCACTTATTTAAATACATGTAAGCTCAAATCTAGAAATCACTCTTGATAATTTTAAAATAACATATATTCAATTACCCATGTGTATTTAAAACATTACTTTCATAATTAATCTACTCTTTTAAATAATTAGAATCGTCCTAATATTAAAAGTAAATGATTTGCTTTCAATATTATGGTTTACATTTTTCTTAACAAAATGTAAGAAAAAATTTTTGTAAAAAAAATCAATATTTTTCTCTCATGTATAGTTTCAGAATTCAAACATTTTTAGATTTGCCTGCATTTTGTTTCAAGACACTGCACTTGATGTATGTCGAAACTACATTTGATATATGTCAAGTACTTTGCTAACAATGAACTAAGTTGGTAGTAATTTTCGGTACTTACGTATTATACCGTCTTCACCAACGATCGCCAATGGTATAGTTACTCATTGGCGAAGGATTTAAATTTGGTGATAAAGATCAACGGATTACATCATTGCAGGATTGTCATAATTGATGGTTTAGCAACTCATTGGCGATAACTTTAAATTCGGCGATAAATTTGGACTATAATACGTAAATACCTATTTTCCTAGGAACTCCTTATACTTCCATTCTTAGGGTTGCACCTTAGGATAATGTGCAGGTCATGAACCGCATAAAGTGGAGTTGCAGATAGAATGCCATTTCTCATCGCAAAATTCAAAATGATAAAGGGCTGAAAACCACAGATAAAATTTATTGTATATAGGATTAGAATTCCAATTTAAATAGAATATTTCTATTTACATTCCACACTTTTGAGATTTTACCGCCAAAATTAGATTTGAGAAAAATTTATTTCTTCTTTTCAATACCAAAAATAAAAAATATATATTTAAGACTATTTAGGGACTTTTGTTATTTAAGACTATTTAAAGACTTTTATATTTATTATTGAGGCTATTATTATTTATATGTTGACATACTTCAGTAGTTTTTTAACCAAAGTTTAAGTTATTCTTATGCCTTGAATACAAAGTTAATTAAATGCATAAAAATTAAGATTTGCATAATCGGTTGTAAAATGTATTGAGAAAGCAAATATATTCGAGAAATAATATTTTGAAAACATTTTATAATAAGTACAGTTTTCTGCAAAATTAGGAAGTGAATCAAATGAAAAGGTCTAATTATTTTCTTAATTTAATTCTAAAATCCACTTTACATGCTTTTTTTGTTCTTTAATAATCAGATTCAAAACTGAGTCTTTTATCTTTCAAAATGTTAAATATTTTCATAAAATTACACGTTTTCTTTCTAATTACATGTCTCAAATTTTCTAAATCTCTTTTTAAATATCACATTAATTGCGATATATTTTATATATATATTTAAAAATAAAACCACATTTTATCAAAATAAATTTATTAAAATATTTTTTTCAGTGTGGTAATTTAGACATCTTTATCTTGAAATAATTTTACCCTTTCAACAAGATAATTAAATATTATTTGTTATTTTCAGCTTCAATTATAATCTAATTCATAACTCAAAGTAAGCACATAATAATTCTTAATAAGAAGCCAAAAAATATCAAACCATAACTCTGTAATTAAAAAAATATATATCAAGGAATTAAAATTCATCTTTAAAAATAACTAAAAATACCGAAGTTTGTTAATGAAGTGCAAAATTATAATTACGAATATATGGTTTTTTCTATTTTAATTGAATCTTTACTTTTAAAACCATATAACTAATTAAAAATTTACTTAATATATAATTAGAAGGCTAATTGTTTTAAATAAATTTCCTAATGCAATTATGGAGGGAGATAAAGTATATAGTTTTTTAGTTTAAGACATAGTGAAAATGCATTATTTATTACTAATTTTATTAATTAAATTATCAAAAAGTATGAAAGAGTTTTTTTTCTCCTTTTAGAAAGCATATAAAATCTGTATTAAAAAGGGATCGCATTATATTATATTTATACAAAAAAGTTCTAATTCCTTTCTCAAATTATATTCATTAGGATTAATTTGTTAATAATTTGCTAGATATTTTCTTTCCAGAAATCTTTTAAAGCCTTTTAATTATAATATCTAATTCAATTATTTGAACAAAAAATGATAGTTTTACACTAATTTGGGTAAAATATGTTAAGGTATACAACAACTACATTCATGTTTATAAATCAAGGATAAAGCAGGTTCAGGTGAGAGAAGCAAAACAAATGTGACTTATTTGCAAAGCTATTTATTAAACAAAAGGTAAAAACCAAAAAAGATGCTATATGCTTGATATAAATAATAAAAATTCCAATTATTTGCTCCCTGGAGCAAATTTCAAAAAAGAACCTATTTACAAAAACCAATATTATATGGTCGGTATAAAGGTTAATACATAGTCTGTCTCCCAGACGATACAATACAATCTGTACAACGCCTAAGCATGCTGAGTAACAAATTATTGATCTGATTTTGTGAAATATGACCCCACTGATCCAACAATGTTCTCTGAAGTTCCATTAGACATGAAGTTCCATTAGACATTCATCGGCCAAGCATGTCCCACTCATGCTCCATTAGATTTTGGGTCGTTAATAATACTGGCTAGTTCATACATGTGATATAACCTGAAAGAAGGCATTCGTTTGCGGCGTGTGCTTGAATGTTGTCAACCAGAAACACGACTTCCATGCCCATGGTGACCCGAAACAAACGTACGGGTTGTTACAGAATGATATCCCAATAGATTTGGTCTTTCATGGTTCCAACTGAATATGAGGACAGTTCTGGAACCCATAATAATTCCTCCCCAATTTAGCAATCCTGCGGCACCGTAACGGTGTCGTTCAATGGTATTCTTAATGGTATTAACGGGAACCTGGCACTCTCCATACGAAAGTGCGGCGAGAATCAGAATGCAAGCTAAACATAGTCAAGTCGGAAAACATCAAGCTAGCCCACTGTTGTGATGTCCACAATCCGCGCTCTCTATTCCCGGCCAACCACAATCGACAGTGAGTTGCAGTAAGCGGAACACGTATAATAAGCCTACGAACATATAGACGGATCTGTCCTAAGCGTCTGTACACGGTCTGCCTCGAAACTGGCGTATTAGTGGCTGAAGAGAGCTGACGAGGCGTGCTGATGCTGCGCACTGTCTGTTTCTTTTGGCAGTAGCTTACAAAAACCTTATAACTGGAAAGGGGGGGGGGACCTGCACTGTAATGTTCATTCATATAACTATGATCTTTGATACACAGGTATACCAAAGCCTAGTGAAAACTCTCTGGCTGATTCCCAGTTCATCGGATTTTCCAACTGCGTACGCCCACATATCAGATAATTCAGCTAGCCGATAATTCTACCACGTAAAATAGCACAAATGCGTCCATTCTGTAATAAATATGCAGTTGTTGCATTGAAAGGCGTATAAAGTGCTTTCAAATAATTTTATTTCTTTTCCTCTATTCCTTGTACATCACTCTTTTACACTTACGTCATTTTAACGTATTATCGCTATCATCTGAGGGATTTCCGCAATTCTCATATGATCTTTGAAGATGTGTGTAGTCATTTTACGGGTGATGTATGTATTTTAGAGTTTGAAATATGCTTGAATTATCCTTCATTTATGGCCATTAGTGTATATGAATAATAATTTTTGAAAACTTTTTTAAAAAAATATATATTTAAGGTTTTACATAAGGTTGATGCAAAAGATACCATTTCAAAGAAAGGGTTGTGAATTAAAAGCTAACAGGTTTTGAAAAAAAAGTTCAGTGAATTTTTTTTATTAAAAGTAAATATAAATCAAAACTTATGAAGTTAAAAATTTTAAGTAGTACAATCAATTAAGTGGTATTCATACTTAATGAATTATATATATATATATATATATATATATATATA
>JAOUZG010025323.1:7922209-7932353 GCA_026289955.1 Argiope argentata
TATATATATATATATATATAATACGTATAGACATAAAACAATTTTATCTTAAACATAAACAATTTGTGTATGAGAATAAAAGACAGGGATTCCCGGAAAAAAAAGATACTAATATGAAAGTATTAATGGATTTTTAAATAAACAAAATCATTGATATAAAAGAAATGAGAGTTAAATTTCTTTCTTAAATCTTATTCATAAAATAGAATAGAAAATTTATAAAAAATAATGTCTTGATAAATATTTTGCTGATACTGAAATATAGAATAATTTTTCCTTGTCGTCTTGGAAAAGAAGAATTTGAGAGAAATAATAGAATGCTTTGAATTTCCAAATTTTCTTTCTTTTAATCATTAGACAGAATGTTTAATGTTGCATATTTCTTCGAAGATAGTATTTTTTTTCGATTATTCAAAAATACTTTGGAATTTCTATTTGCGATTTCTTGTCATTTATTCTAATTCATTTGATTCGATTTTTTAAACTCTGCAGTTAGAATTATTGTCATATCATATAAATAGTTAAAACATTTTTATCATTTATATGTTATTTTTGCAAAAAGTCTTTACAAATCTACAGAAATGTTACTGAACAAAATTGAAAATTTTGGTCCAGAATACAAAAAGAAATGTTATTTATAATTCATTATTATACTCAAATTAACGCAGCTACACATATTTCTCTATCAAATTTAAGTAAATAAATAATACTTTAAATAAAGCGTACATCACTAATTTGAAAGAATAAAAACTTACAAAAGGACATTAAAACAGCAATATTAATAATAAATCTGATACAAAGTAAGAAGCTATATCAACAAAAAACATTTCGAATAGCTTAATTTTCTATAGGATTTCCGTCTGAAGATGCACACGCTTCGAAGAATGCACATCATTATTCATTCAGTATAATAATAAATCTTTCGAATATTTAAAATAATTATCTTAAAAGGATTTGTTTTCAATTCTATACACCTCTTAGAATACACATTATTATTCATGTTGATATTTTTC
Source organism: Argiope argentata (assembly GCA_026289955.1). Taxonomy (NCBI): domain Eukaryota; kingdom Metazoa; phylum Arthropoda; class Arachnida; order Araneae; family Araneidae; genus Argiope; species Argiope argentata. The sequence continues at coordinate 7,923,223 of JAOUZG010025323.1, forward strand.
GTATAGTATTAAATCTGAGTCTCATATTTCATTTTGTTTCCACCCTTGTTACTTAATACATTAACAAGTACTCCCTTGTTTTCTCTTGAATGCCTTTAAGTTTATTTATGAATTTTGTAATATAATATAGTGAACTCATTATAGAAATTTATCTTTGTTGCTACATTATTTGAATAGCAAATTAATAATCAGTGTCAATAAGCGTGTTAAGGCAATCGAATGAGAGAAAAATTACGGCACTTACTTTCTAATTTATTTACTAATGTTTTATAATATTCCTATTGTAACTGGTTCCAAACCCTCCGACAAAAACCCGTGTATAGATTCTATATAAAATTATCAGTAAAATACTAGCACCCAAAGAGGTTATTATCATTGTGACACCAAGATAAATCAAACAAATATTTTTTTGTCTGAAAATTATTCAAAATTATAAATTCTAGTGTGGCCAAAATTTTATTCCAAATCATCTAATGCCACGAAGTTTTTTTAAAACCTTTTAGTGTTTTCTTCTGATATTTATTAAAGATTGAAAAAAACGTTGCAATATGGTAATTAAAATTACAGATATAAAGTAAGAAGAATGAATCTATAATGTTTCGAACTATACTTTTGCTTTTTGCGCATTCCATAATTCAGTGAATGATATATCAATGAAATCACTATCAATAAAAGAAATTTGTCAATCATTTTATGTTATAGCGATTAATTAACCAAACTAACATTTTGTAATAATTATTAAGTTAGTATTCGTTTTCAAAAAGCTTTAAATTTTCTCAAATAACGCAATTTAGAAAATTAATTATTTATTATGTAAACCTATATTTGGAGATAATCTTAGATATTTTCTTTTCAAATTTATAAAATAGGAATAATTTATATTAAAAATAAAGTAGTTCATTTTTAATTTAAGAAAAAGGAAAGCCTTATAAATTTTTTAACTAAAAGTTTTCTACCAAATTTGCTCTTTAGTTTTGATTATTCACGTAATTCCATTTTGTTTTTTTAAAATTATTTTTAAGGGAACAATTTTTTTTGCTAAGAATCTGAATTTTTCTTTAAAAAAAGAGAAAATATCTGTATATCAACTGCACCCTTATTGTGACATAGGGTTTAAGTTTATCATTTTTCAATGGGAAACTAAAAATAACCAGGATTTCAAATACACTATGTAACTCTACAGTACACTAACTTCAAACTAAGTCTTTTATATAGGGGTTTTAATTCTCAGTTTCGGATTAAAGTTTAAGAGATTTGAGGAGGAGGGAGGTAAATATAGAAATGAGAGGGAGTTTTGGCAGGTATACGGAATTGAGAGGCCTCAAAGAAGTCGCCAGTAACTAAATATTTTCCTGATTCTACAAGCTGGATTTTATTGTTAATAGCTAATTACCAGGTCCATCACTAATAATGGAAATATATCTCTTATGCTATAGCTGGAAATATCATATGGTTTTTGTACTTCACATTATCTGTATCATCATATGCGGTAGAGCTGCTGTTTAGTTTTATTAAATTGCATGAATATTACAGAATATTCTTATTTTTAAAGTCTATTATTAAGTTGCAATGCCATAGCTTGAATGGAAATTGGCATTATATAAGAGAATCAACATTCTTATCCGAAAAAATTAGTTATATTCAAAATTGAAATAATGATGCATTTTTGAGTTTAAAATTTATTTAATTATTTTACAAAAAATTTAATTATTTCTCAGAAAATGAGAGGTCCTAACTATTAAAATTTGAGTAGTAAAAATTGAGCTCAAAAATTCAATGGAATTTCATACTTTCTAAAAAGTTCTTAGAAAATGAAGATTATTTTTAACTATCCTTTTGTTCGTTTTAGTGGTTGTTGGATTTTGTTTTCAATAACTATAACCTAAGATTATAAAAGAGAATAATTCTAATGAGACTCATGCAATAGGAGAGAAAAGCGGAGTTGTCTAATAGTTGATAAAAGCAGGTAGTTGCACAAAAATAATAAAGTTTTTTAATGGATTAGGATCAGCATTTGTAACAACTGTCTCCTTTCCTGAGGAAAATATTTTAGAGAATTATATCTATTTCATCCATAAAAAAAAGTTCATCATAAATAAATCGGAATGCGAAAGAAAACCGTCGAAATTTTTTTGAAATTGAGAGAACTAGAAAAACGATAAAATTCAAACTCACGTTGAATGATTAAATCTTATTTATTTTTCCCGTGCTAAAATATTTAAGAAATAAATAGGCATGTAATAGGGGATTGAAAATAATAGTTATATAATTCATAAAATAAAGATGCTAGTTAACTATGAATTAAGTACTAAATTTTATCAATAGAATTTTTAAAGAGACTAATATTGAATTTTTCTCTGAAAAATGTGACATATATTAAAATATAGGAAAATAAATTCATATTTGAAATCTGTAGATTACAAAAAATAAAATATTACTGTATTATTTAAAAATATATTATTTTTGTAAGAAGTGAATCCATAAATATTTAACTCAAATATAATAATAACTACTAAATTTTATTTTCCGCTGTCTGTCTTTACTATTTGGAAAAAAAAACTTTGCTACATTACATCTCTAAAGTATCCATATCTCAGAAATACCCTTTTAAAGTAAAGGGAATGTTTCACTTAAATGATAAGAATACAATTATGGGGAAATATGTAGAACCCAGTCGTGCTGCCATCTATCGATGAATAAGAGAATCACCAAGTTTCACTACCGCAGAGAACATTGTATTTAAAATCATAAACTGGCCAATGATACATTGATGATAGTGTCCAAATAGTAGTTTCTAAAATTCTTACTCATTTACATTTTTTTTATATTATGAAGATTAAAATATTAACTTCCCATTTAAAAAACTGATATATGGACTTACTTTTTGTTGAAAATGTAAAAAATAATAATAAAATATTAGGATTCTGATATTCTATTTAGGATAAAATAAGTCCTTATATATATATATATATATATATATATATATATATATATATATATATATATATATATATATATATATATATATATATATATAGAGAGAGAGAGAGAGAGAGAGAGAGAGAGAGAGAGAGAGAGAGAGAGAGATGGATCATCACAAGAAAAAGCCAAAGATGAAATTTTTATTGCAACAATGGGAACTATATGAGATACAGTAATAAGTATAAAACAACTGTCAAATTTTCTGAAAAAATATACTTAAATATTCTTGAAAGCATAACTGGAAAGTTGGAATTACACTATTTTCAGCAAAGCTTTAAACCATCTTAGAAAATCATTACACAATAATCTTTAAAAGTAATCGTTAGTAGATAGATTAATATGCATATATTAATTTAATGATGAAATAAATTATACATTTCTAGATTTCTCGCCATAATCCCTTGCTTTAATAATTTAGACATATATAGCGAAAGGAAACTTTGGAAGAGACCATGGTCTTGATAATTATAGCAATTTCTCCGACTGCTTAGTTACCATAGCTAGATATCCAGAATGTTGTAGGTTCATTATTCTAATTTGAAGTATATATATTTCTTAATTATGATAAATTGCTGTTCGTTGAAATTAGTTGATATGATTGAGAATACAGTTAAAATAAAAGACAAATAGTTAATTGCTAAAGTAGAATCAATCTTTAGTTTTTTTACCTTTAGTCTTTACTTGATCATTATACTAATTCAAAGCTTCAGAAAATATTAAAATATGAAATCTTAAATAATGGTACTTAAAAAAATTATTAATTATTTAATTTTATATTCTTTTCTATTATATTTTTTACAGTGCCCCCTTTATTTTATTACTAATATAAAACGCGATAAAAGCAGTTTGATATGATAAAAATGATAAAACGAAAAGTTTCTGAAATTTTATCTATTCAACAACCTTTTAAAAATGTTGCAATCGTTTTTATAGTATTTTTAAACAACATCAAAAAGTGTATTTCTGGCTTTGGTCATGCTTGATATTACCGTATATATTTTTTCATTCATATTTACTCCTACTGCTCAAATTTCTATTCTTACAAAAGATATAATGTAAAATAATGCTATTGAAATTCGAGAAATTGTTTTTTAATGCATAATAAACTGTTTACCTGTGTTTGGGACGATGCAGATTGTTTGAAACATCTTCTGTAATTTAATATTCAATAGCGCTAAAAGCATTACTGGAAAAGAATAAACATAAATATTTTAAAAAAATATTAGAGTTTTAACAATGTTCTTCTGAAGTCAGTTATCCTTTTATTTTACGGACGATCATTTTTTTTTCAATTTTTAAATGAAAACATACAAATGAATAATTGATGCATAATAGTAAATAAAAATATCCTTAAAGTATATTCTTATATAAATAAATAATGTTTTAATGGAAGATGTTCCGATGAATATGAATACAAATGAAAATTGTGAGAATGTTTGTAACTCTCTTTCAAAAGCATTTTTTAAATTAAATTTAATAATACTTAAAAAAAAACAAAAATAGAAATTATATTATAAATACATACAGTAATATTCTCAAATCTTTTCAGAAAAGTTTTTCAAAATTCAACTTTTGAATTCAAGTTCCGGTTTATGAATAGATCTTAACTTTAGTGAATTTCTTCAAATTCAAATGAAAATTTGAAATTTAATTTATTTGAAAATATAATTTCTAAATGATTAAATCATAGGTATTAATTTAAAAAATAGGCACTGGAAACGGGCATTAAAAATGAGTAAATGAGTACCATTTGAATGAATAAACTGAAGTAACCATCACGAACTAAATTCATAAATGATTCATTTTTTTAATTATTAATGTATTTTAATTATTTGAAATGTATTTTCCTATATTTTTCATGACAAAAATTTATTTTATCTACATCAAAAGCAATTTCTTTGCACTATTTACAAATTAAAAACCGAAAATTCATTTTTTCCTATCCTTACCTGATCCTATTCCTTATGAACCGTCTAATGGAGACCATATATTCCATGACACCACGTTGCTATTATAAAGGCTATTGATATTATTACTATTTATATTATTATTTGATTTTTTTTCTTTTTTTAACTTTCAAGGTTCTATAATTAAATTCGTCTTGTATTTCTCATCGAAATTAAACAGAGTTCCTTTTAGTAATGGGAATACATAACGAGAATAAAATATTTGTCGAAACAATTAAAATTGGTTTAATTTCAACGAAGCAACAAAGAAATATATTGTTTAAAATAAATGATGAAATAAAATTTGTTAAAATTCAAGATAAAACGCCACAATTATTAAACTATTTTAAAAATTTTAAATACTTTCGGAAGTTGTCATCAAAAATTCTTATTAAAATTTAAAAATAGATCCCAGATGTACATTTCTACATTGAAGGAGAAAAAAGTGTCAATATTTACAATAGTCAGTAAGAGATCTAGCCTTTAGAATGACAGTAGATACAGATTCAAGGATGCCTATGTACAAACATTCATCTACATTATTCACTCTCTTCCATTTGAGCAATGGAATTTATTATGTATAATTTTACAATTAAATACTTTTGAAATTCGAAATATATATATTTACAACAGCTCAAACAAAATTTTGATTTTTTTTTAAATTTAAAATTGGTAGAAAAAACAGGTTACTTCACCATTAGCCGGGTATAAGAGAAAAATCGCTAAATAATGCGCAATTCCACCAAATTTCTTTGGCGAGTTTTCGCTTGCGCCTAGCTAACGAAAAAAATACCGAAATCAGTTTTGTGAAATAATATTTATAGAAGTTGTAAATAAAAAGATCGAAATTTCCCTTTTTTAAGTTGAATAAAATTATAACTGTCATTGTAATGAAGGTTGTACTGGAGTGTACACTGAAAACTTCAAAGTATGTTTGTACTAATATTTGAAACTTTGAAGATAATATGATAATATTTTGGCTAAATAACTTCCTTTTCAATTGAAAAAAGAATCAGATTATTGATGCGATATAAGAATTCCAATTTTCCGCAAGGTACAAGAGATCAAGTATCAAAGTAATTGGACTTAAAATAAATTACATAAAGTAATGAGACTTATTATTTGATTGGAGAGATTACATTTATTAATTGGAATTAAACAATATTACTTAAATTAAAATTTCCTATGGATTTCATTTTACTTAGAAGAAAACTGTATGATCTAAATATGTACTGAGTGCAATTACAAATGAATCGCCTATAACCTTAAATATTTAACTCGAATACATCTATGATGATAAAAATTTTAATCACTCCTTCAGCTATTTCAAAATTTCATATTCCTATTAAGAATTTCAGACTAATTATTAATAAGTTCAAACACAAATGTCAAGAACTTTCTATCTAACTTGAGAATGTATTTGCTATATTTTTTATCAGTCTTCTGATATTATAATGAAATAAATTTTTAAAAAATGAAATGAAATCTACTTTGCATATTTCATTGTATCATGTCAGAACCTAAATTCTTGAACGGCCAAGCTCTACGTGATCGTGAAAGTTAAATAAATTTTTTATCCATTTTAATCATGTCATTGAATGAGTCACTTTAGTACTGCCAAAGATCCAAAAAAAAAAAACTTTGTTACGCATTCATTCTTTAAAAAAATATCACATTTTCTATTTATTTCATTTCATATAATCATATGCTCAAAAGGACATCTTTCTAGGTTTCATTTGCTGTAGTCATTCACTAATTTTTTTTAAATCAGAGCTTTTGTAAATTGGATGGCAACGAGTTATTAAAAGCTGATTTTTTGAGAATCTCGTGCAGACAATAAAATTTCAATTTTTCTACTAAGTTTCTTCTTATTTTTCGCCTAAGGGTTTTTGTTGACAGTCATTCTCAAAATAACTTCATTTTCTGATATAATCAAAATAAGTTTAACAAACAAAAGTTTCAGTAATATTTCGTGTTTAAAAACCTGCTTACATACTTAAAAATATCATGTTTTCAAACTTAAAATCATTAATAAATCTTTTGAGCACAAAAACATGAACTTAAACCAGAAATCTTTTAACAATATTATGAATTTGATTTTTAGTTAAATTTAAATTAGCAAACATTATACCTATAAGCGCAAAACTATGCCTTATTTCCTCCCCAAAACATAAGTCATAGAATTCGCGTATTCATAAGCGGCTTTTCCGGATTTTATTTTGGAAAAATCTCGCCACTGGAAAGCATATGGCTTAATGACGATCGTTAGGGTTCTCCGGGTTGGACTCAATGTCCATAGCGAAGTAAAGTCCAGATCAGGTAACCGTGTTGCAGCAGTTAATGAGAAGTTCGGACACAAAGGCCAAAAGTTATTAGGTGTGGGGGGTAGAGGGGGGAGGAGTGAAATAGGATTGAAAAGCCAGCGAACCCTTTCACCGGCGAGTATAGTTTCCTTTGACGAGGATTTTGCCTCATTTTGAATCAGTGTTAAGTGACTGCCGAGTAACAAAGACCGAGCTATTTAGGAGAGATATTATTTAGAACTACCTCCGGAATAAATGGCAAGTCGGAATATTTGAGAACGATTTGTTTTCGAATTTACCTGAGAATTGGATAGGGAGCTGCTTTTAAATAAGTCTTAAAATGTCAAGATCTACTTTCGTCAATTCAATGATTTTCGTTTCTGGAAGTTATCCTTGTAATATACTCAGTTTTATTTTGTTTTATCTGAGTACTTACAAAAACCATAAATGATTTTGATACTAAAAAAATTAATATTATTTACATAAATGAAACATCATTAACCAAAATTTTATAAGATTTTCAAAAATTAAATATCATTTTCATATTCTGAATAATGTTTACTTTTTTAATTATCTTATTCACGAGTTTCGATTTTCAAATTATATATAATCTAGTAAAATTTAAATAAAGATTAAAATAAAATCTGCTTTTCATATTTCAATGTATCATGTCGGAACATCATTTCTTGAACGGCCAAGCACCACGTGCTCGTGCAAGTCGAATTATATTTTTTATTCATTTTCATTGTTTTATCGAATCAGTAACTTTAGTATTGAAAACGATCCAAACGATCATTGTTTTAAAAAAATATCACATTTTCTATTTATTTCATTTCATGCAATCACGTGCTCAAAAGGACATTTTTCCATGTTTTATTTGCTGTAGTCAAAAAATTTTTTAAAAATCAGAGCTTTTCTGAATAAGATAACAACACGTTATTAAAAGCTTATTTTTTGAAATGCCCGTGCTGATACTAAAATTTTTATTTTTCTCCAACGGATTTTCGTCGACGGCAAAAAACCTCATCCCCAAAACAGCATGCTCTGACGTAATAAAAAAAACTATTTTCCTTTTAATAATCAAGGCAGTCGTATAAAACGCTGAAGTTAATCGGTTGCTTAAAGTCACGTTTTTGCTTTTACTAAATTGACTCCTGTTTTTTGTAATTTAATAATATATATATATATATATATATAACTTATACCAAAAGATATACCCGATTTTTTTTTAAAAAAAACATTATAGTTTCGAAACAACTACATACGTTTAATACAGATGAGTACAAAAGGTGACCGTTGTAAGGTTCAAAAGTTGAATAGTTTTAAAGGTGAACTTAAATGCGCGATTAGTTCAAAAGAGGACGTTAAATGAATCAATACAAAAGACCACCGTTATAATGCAGGTGAGTACAAAAAATGGACTCGATTTTTTTAAAAAAATGCATATTTTCGAAAATACTACAATTATTACAAAAATCGATGCATGAATTTATAAAAACTTATAACAATTTTTTTTTCAGCTTCAAATTTTCGACGTTTGACTCTCATATTACAAATCCAATCTGTAATTTAAATTGATATTGTCTTTAATAATCGTCTTGTAAACTTCAGGAATGTTAAAAAGAGTAATTCATTTTGAGCTTTCAATAATGGAGGGACACCATAAGATTAAATATTTTGGGAAACATTGAAAATTCTTTGAATTCTTCTCTGGAAAACAATATATTGAGTTGTTGGAAATTAGGCATTGTTCTAAATCTCCACTTTTCAAAAAAGAAAAAAAAATTCCCATCCTTAAATTAATATTATTGCAAGGATAAATTTTATAATTTTAAGTTGGAGTAAATATATTTGTGAACTTTTTGGATGAAAAATTTCAAAATGTTGCATAATTTTAATT
>JAOUZG010025323.1:7932753-7958148 GCA_026289955.1 Argiope argentata
ATATTTTAGAATTGATAATTTTATCTCTATGCCGAGTGATTTGTAATATGAAAGGTCCAATATGCCCACATGAAGACGCAAATATACATACATAAATAACTATATGCGCACACATACATATACATGCAAAAAAAGATTACACATATAATCAGAGATAGACTCATACACATAAATATGCCATCACAAACACATGCTAACACATTTATCTTTAATATTAGTGGAGATATAATTTTTTCTTCTTTTTATTTAACATTTTTATTGACAATTAAAATTTATGTGTGTTTGCATATTTTGAAGCTTTATAATGTAAAGAAAAATCTTCTTAGTATATTACGCGTTGAATGATTGAAAGAAAGGGCAGAATTTAAATTTCTCTATCTCATATGCACTCAACAAAAAAGATCATCTCTGTGGAGAGAGTAAACCGTCTTATGAATAGTATTTTCAAAAATTTAGAAAGCTATCAAAACAGAAAAGAAATGAATTAATTAAAATTGAAATGTTGAGGCCAAACTATAAAAAAGTAATAAAAGTAATATATCCTTACACATAATCATTATTTTATCTATATTCAAAAGTTTCCTTAAAATTAACAAAAATCCGATTCCCTTAAGGATGTATTTGACTACTTAAAACGAATCCTATTTCTTAAATAATTATGATTAAAAGTATAAAGAAGGGACAATTAAGGATAAAAAAAGTATATATGACATTAAAATAAATCATTAATGATAATATTCAGTAATAAGGAAAAATACTTATTAATTTTCTCTCTTTTACAAAACGATGAAGAATTAAAACAGTAGAAAAAAGTGATTATCCAATCGGCAGAGTATTAATTAATCTCAAACATGTAAATTATTTAAGGTACGGAAACATTTTAAGTTACTTCAATTAATTTTTGTATTTGATTCTGAATTCTGATTGTCTATAAATTTAAGAAAATGAGCTGTGTTACTTTTAATATTTAAGGTCATTTTTATTTTGCTATTTTTTAAACGTTATTATTGCGTTCAAGGGAATACATTTTATTTTGAGAGGATAAATTTTCTTAAATAAAACTTTCAAAATACTGATTCCATGATTTACGCTATATGCATGTGAAGAATTAAATGCGAATTTTCTGTAAATATTAATTTAAATATGGAATAAATAAATGCAACATAAATTGTTCTCTTGATTTTTTAACTAAATAATGTTAATTACAACAACCGAATTCTTTCAAATTGTAAAATGAGTATGTTATTCTTTGATTATGCCAAATTGGTCGGTTGTCTATGCTAAATAGAGGAAAAATGAATAATTTAACATACAACACTAAACTAAATAAACATTAATATATATATTAAATACATTTTCAAATGTTGTTTGGAGAAACTATGAGATAGATTTTTTAACTTAATTATTTTACTTTTATTATTGAAATAAGAATATTATATCATTTAGAAATTTTGTATTTTTAATATTATTAATATTAAAAGTACAAAATTCATCAATATTTATGATGAATTAATTATTTAACTTCGGAATGTAAAATAGATCAACTGAATAACATTGTTTGCAAACAAATCCAAAACACAAATTTTATAATATGATTTCTTTAACATGAAAATAATATTAGTGTTAATAAATATTATCAATAAAAATGACTACAAAATATTACGTCTTTATAGAATCTTATTAATGCAATTATTATTTTATTACTAGCCGCCTTTGGCGACCAGTCGGTTCGCCAGTATTATGCTCGCTAAAATTTTCATATATTTTATGTAGCTGTGTCTCATAATGGGTTTTCACCAAAATATTTTTAAACACAACAAATTTTGATAATCAAATAATTCATTTATAGTATTATTTTCTTCAGATGTACTGTTCATTGTACTACTCATCTTTCTATCCGAGCAATGATTGTCCCGGAATTGATATTTTACTTAAATGGTGGAGGGAAAGGTCTAAAATTCTAAGTTTTTATAGAATAATGAGATTCAAATTTTCATAAATGTAAACAAACTAAACAAATAAAGACACAATTGATTTTCAAGAGATGCGAAAGTTTAAAAACAGCTTCGAAAATGCCGCGCACAGAGGAAATAATGGTGACACACATACACCCTTCTTTTCTTTATTTTTCTATTCTTGTTTTCTTCACTACTTTTCTTTCTACAAACCCTTTTTGCCCTTTCTTTTTTTGTCTTTATTTATTACTTTATTATGACTTTATTTTGAGCAGGCATAGATTAAATATTCATACAGACTAATAATAAAAACAACTATTTTCTTTCTTTTTTAAACATCCCGTTATCTATAAATGAAAACCAACTGACTTTCTAAACAAATTATAATTTGTTACTTCCTGCTATCTTACTCGGTGTGGGGGAAGAAAATGAAGATTTTTGGCGGGAAAGTAAGAAAGGTGTCGTTTTAACTATTTTTCCTCGCAATATTTTTTCTCTCCATAAGAACCATCCTCGTGTCTTAACGAAAATATTAAAGTAAAAATTAGCCGAATCGGTCGAGCCGTTCTCTAGTTTTGCGCTTGGCAGCGCATTTCGAGTTGCATTTTTATTAAAATAGATTATGCATTTTTTTATTATTTGTTATTCTTACTGAACCAGAAATGTCACCGAATATGTAATAATTAATTGAGTGCTTCTATTTAAAAGTTCGTAATTTCCAAAAAATGCTATTGGTGAAGAAATTACATTAGGACTTCATATACTTATTAAAATACTTAGGAATTAAACTGCTCAGCTTTATTGCTAAATGTGTCGTTGCCAATGAGTTGCTAAACCGCCAATTATGACAATGGTGCCATCCATCGATGTTTGGCGCCAACGGATTTACCATTGATCTTTATCGCCAAACTTAAACAAGTCGCCATTGAGTTAACGTAACGTACCCTTATTAAATATGGAATAGGCATATGAAATAGAGATGATTATGTAACGAAGTAAGGGCATTTCCTTAAAAACTATAATCAACCAAAAAAGTTTATGGAATAAGATTTCTTTTAACAAAAGCCCCATCAAATCACATCAAATATCACGAATATTCTCCAACTGTTTACAGATTAAGAAATTTTATAATCAAAATTTATATATGGTATTTTAAGAATCAAGCATCTTAATCTGAAGCAATACATTTCAATGAAACTTGCAAAGTGTGATTACCATTTCTTAAGCATCGTTAATGATAAAATAAGTATTGTAATCCAAGTGGATAAATTCCAGCATTAGAGTAGTAAACGTCTGGGTATTTACGTATTACGCCGCCCAACTTTATCACCAAATTTGAAGTCGTCACCAATGAGTTTCTAAACCGTCAATTGTGACAATCCGGCCATGGTGTAATCCGTTGATCTTAATCGCCGAATTTAAATCCGTTGCCAATGAGTTACTAAACCATTGCTGATCGTTGGCAAAGACGGTATAGTACGCAAGCACCATTGTTGTGAATATGTCAGTTAAATTGATATCTTTATTGATAATAATGATAAAAGTGTTTGGATGAGTGATGACGCTCTACTGGATAGATTGTTAAATTTACTTTTATCAAATTAAGCCCATATATAATTTTTATATGTTGAAGAAACAGTTTGGGGCGATTTTTTGAAACTTTTATTACGATTTTTATTTAAAAATAAATTAACTGAAATTTTGTTTCATAAATCATAATTTTAAACCATTTTAAAATTGAAAAAAAAATCTGATTTTAATTATACTTATTTCAAAGTCATGCAAAGTTTTCCTAATTTTTTGCATTTTTTTGGTTATTACCGAAAATCAGACAATTGGAATGACAATAACAGAATTTCTAACAATGGATTGACTCACAGCGTTAATATTCTAATAATCTTCACTATTTCATACAAAATAATAACAGCATTTCCTTCAAATGCTGAAAATTAAATGTTTCTGTTTAACATCTGTATAGTTAACAAGAAAAAAAATGCAATATTAAAATATGGTATAAGTTTACTAATGAAACGTTTATTCACATTTTCAGTAGCATTATAATGTTAATGAACTGTCTGCATTAGAAAGGCTCATATTTATATTAAAAACACTTAAACAATTAAAATAATGTGTATTTTACGTCAAATTATTTGGCGAATCACAGACCTGAACTTTTATCTAAATTATTTGAAGGGAATTTAATAAAACTAATATTCCCGGTGAAGCACTTAATCGTTTTAAGATGACTAGTATAAAATATAGGCCCACAAAACGATATAGCTTGCAAGTCTGGTAAAGAGGAACGGTTTCGTAATCAATTTTAATCAAAGGAAAGAAAATAGTTGAAAACAAATCTTATGCACTTAAGTAATTACAAAATGGGACCTTCATCTAAAAAATCAATTAGAACAATTATAGAAGTAAAAGTCTTCAAATAAATATGAAAAATAATTACTAATTTTTAACCAAACTTCAATACACCGCTATAGGTCCAAGAAAACATCAAATTACGCCTCGTGTTTCTACGAATTTCAATTTATTAAGCTAAAAATCATGATTTTACTGCAGATAAAGGCAACAGTATCATTTGTATCTCCCCAAAATCGTTCCTTTCCTATCCCAAATTGTTCATAAGCAGTCTGTATCTCATTTTAGAAAACCTGCTCCTGAAAAGCTCACGTCCTGATGAGGATCATTAACGTTTTGCGCGACCAGTGCATTGTCCCTGGCAATGAAGTGTTCGGATCATGTAGTTCTGTTCCAGCCAGTTAATGAGAAGTCCGAACACAAAAGGCAACAGTTATGAAGGCAGGAAGGGAAGTTGGATTGAAAGGCCTGAAATCTTTTCACTGGCGAGTATGGCTTCCTTTGGCAAGGGTTCTGTCTCATTTTGCATCTCGGTTAAGCGCTCGCGGAATCTCAAAGACCGAATCATTTAGCGGGTCTATTGTTTGTTATGGCCTCCACTAGCGTGGAGCTGTTGGAACTTTTAAGAATTATTTGCTTTCGGCGTTTCTGAAATCGGATAAAGAATAAGTTGAAAGGCTAAGTTTCGGCATCTTTATTCATGAAATATTATTTAATTTATTGAGGACATATCCTGCATATTCAAAACATTTATGTCCCCTTTAGTTATTCTTTGCATTATTATTCTGAGGGTTTGTTTATTTTATGAACGAAACGGTTATGACTATTTACATTGAATATTTATTATATAACAAGCACTTTTTTTAATTTAAGGTAACCAGGGATTTTTAAAACGACTTTCTGTAATTTTCAGCTTAGCAATGTGAAATTTTACAGATATTAAGAGTAACACTATAGAAGATGACAAGCAAAATTTTAAAACATTATATTAATTTATTTATGAGTTAGGGGGCTTAATATAATATAATATAATGACAAAAAACGTTAATGAAAAATGTTCCAGGCGTTCCAAATTTGTTCGAAATCTCTTTAATTTTAATTATTGCTTACTCCGATCCTTCTGAAACAAAAGTTGGAATTAATCTTGAAATTTAAGGGTACAATGGACGTTGAAACCAAAATTTCTCAATTTTTGAGGTATTGTTTTGAAATTTTAATGGTAAATGCATTTTATCAATCTAATGCATCAATAAAAATTTCAGCAAAATTTATTGATAACTTTTTTATTTTGTTAAAAAAATATTTTTAAAAGATGAAAATATTGTAGAATTTCAAATTGTTCCATGCGCATAAAAATAGAACATAAATGAACTATTTCAGTGTTTTCAGATACATTTTTTAATTCTACAAAATATTTTGCATGTTTAAATTAATTCAAAATATGATTTTTCTTTTAAAACTTGGCATTATTGACTTTGTTTCAAAATTTTTAAAAAATCAATGCAATAATATTACTTGAGATCTTCAATAAAAAAATATAAACCACATAATTTATCTTAAAATGCAAAATTATATTATCATATGTTCATACAGCATAAGATAAAAGTTTCAGAGTTGTAACTAAAAATATAATGCGCATGAAATATTTGAAAATTTGGACAGCATCATAAAATTTCATTTTGAGAAAAAGCTAAAAATACATTTCAATGGCTTCTACAGACCAGAAACATAATTAAAACAACTTAAATATGTTAAATATTTATATTTATAAAAAAATTGTTTATTTTTTGCAATATATACATCCATAGATTTATAATATATTTGTAAGAATCCACAAACATATTAAGTAAATACTTCTGGTGTAGCAAAACCAACTTCTTTTTTTCAATTAAAAAAAGTTCAAATAAAAATTAGACTTGTTTAATAACATTTAATAAGCCACAAAGATTAATTTATATTCATATAACATTTTAAAACTATATATGCAGCCATAAACATACAAATTTTGAAGCAAATCAAAATACACCTGCTGCATAAATTATATCCTCATGTTTTTCTTCTAATTTGACATGTGCTGATTTTTTGAATTTTTTTTTCATTTTATTGTCATTATATGATGGCAATATGATACATGCTTATAAGATACAATTTATTTTATATCATTAACTATTTTTTTTCTTAGTTATAATAAATCAGCAATCAAATTTTGATACATTTTCTTTGTTGAGAAAAGAAGGGCTTTAGAACTTTGTTGTTCACTTCAAAGATTTTTTTCTGTAAATTCCTCCCTAAATACAGAACCAAATTCTTTACCATATTTAGCACAGGATAGACAACATTTTGAAGAATAAACAAAAAAAACTTGCTTAAATTATTTGAAGAAATTTTTCCTGAAATTCATGACAAATAATATTCTTCAAAAAAGAATACTAAAGTGTTTGCACAGAACAATGTAACTATTATACACAATTTTAAGATGATGAATTCAATATTTCAGGTTTATTGCATTTTGTAGAAACTTCCAAAATGTCATTAGAATTGCTTGGTTATGAATCAAATGATTTCTTTGTCCATCATATCTTAGCATTTTCAAACTTTGTCTGCTTTCATTTGGACGACCTATTAGGCTTTTGGAAGTGAAAACTGATTAAATTCTTTTTAAAACAAAATTTAGAAAAACAAAACAAAAAAAAGATAATTAAAAATAGAGTAAATTTTAATTTCAACCATGAATAGAACTGCTTTTGTATCTAATTTCAAAGAAACTAAAACGAGCAATTCGAATATGAAATATACGAAGAACGAATAAACAAACCAAAACAAACAATAAAAGAAAGAAAAAGTAGAAGTTTTTAACATCTGCCAAAGCAAAAACAATAACATAAAGTCATAATTAAAAATTAAATACACTAGAGTGCTTGGAGGAAAACAAAACCTTTTTTACAGCAGCTGTCCAAATGAAAACAAGTGGGTGTGGCATCATAATAACAATAACAAAACGCTGATATTGAGCAAACTTATTAAGATATCAAAATAATTTTTTTTCCAAACGATAGCTTACAGTTTAAATATACATATAAGATCAAAATAAAAATATAGCAAATTTCATCGATTTTTTACATTTTCATCGTCCATTGTACCCTTAAGTACGAAATTTTAAAATAAACCAATATAATAACTTAAATTTACTGATTTTTTTATAAAGCTTATGTAGTTTTGAGTTATTACGTTGGATAATTTTGATATTTCGTACTCAAATTTCAAGATTAATCCCAAATTTTGTTTCAGAAGGGTTAGAGTAAGTAATAATAAAAATCAAAGTAAAGTTATTTTTCTCTAATACGATATTATATTATACCCTCTAACACATAAATAAATTAATATACTGTTTTAAAATTCTATTTTTCATTGCCTATAGTGTTAATCTTAATTCCTGTCAAATTTCAAATTGCTAAGGTGCAAATTTCAAAAAGTCATTTCAAAGGTCCTTGGTCGTCTTTAAACAAGCAAACATAAGAATTGTTCCATCAGTATTACAATTTTTCTTTATTTACTTCGTATACTAAAAAGTAAAAGCATAGGATTTAGAATAGATGTGCCACTAGATTTATATGATATTTGAAAATTTAGATATATTATTAAAAATAAAAGATTCAGATATACCAAAAACATCAGAGATTATATTTATAAATTTCCATTTTAATGCGCAAAAAATGAAGAATATAATAAATATAGAGAAAAAAATCATAACTGATGTTGAAAATAATCTTCTATCTCATTTCAAATATTTGACTATTTTTTCAGATACATCAATAGAACAAAATAAATGTACCTAATTAAACAAAACACTAAGATAGTTCAGTGAAATAGTATTTAAATTTTAAATAATATTAATACGTCTCAGAAGTGTGTTTTCTTTAAATAAAATGATCTTTTCTTTTTTAATCTCATAATAATATAGAACATAAAGATCGCAGTTTCTGACAAAAAAATGTTTTTCAGGAAGCAAATGTTAAAAGACGAATAATTTTTATGAATAAGGACATTTAACGTGACTTGTGTCAAAAAGCCCAAACAACATTTGCGATTAGAAAATATCATTTGTTTCTTAATTAAGCTGTAATTAATTGTGAGGTTTCTTACCATAATTGAGCATATTTGTTTTTTCTAATGTAGCGAATAAAAGAGGATTTACAGTAAAATCGCATTTTATTAGTACTTTTCAAACTGTGCAAGATAAAAAGTAAAAAAACTGATTCGATTAACAAACGACATTTCAATGAACGAGAGACTAAGAGATATGGTGATTGTATTCGCCTATGTTGAGTCTTCTTTGAAAAAACGTTTAGCAGCACGGAAGAAGTTTTGGAGATAAGGTTTTTGAAAACTAAGAGGAATTTCAGCAAATGCCTCTTTAGATTCAATCGACGAGGTTTTATCTTAATTTTAGATCATGAGACTAGAAGTGGAAAAAACGAAATTGATGAATTGTGCGAAGAACTTTGATAGGGTTACTAAGAAATTATGCCTTTGCAGTTCACTGTCCTTAAATTTTGAATTCAAACAAAAAGAAAATATAAATAACATATTTAGGCCTATAGGAACACACAGGTTAAATTTCATGAAGATTGTAGTCAACGTTTAAATTTTTTGGAGGGGGTTTGGGGGTTACTTAATTGGAATACTGCACCTCTAGAGCTCTGAAAAGAATGTCCAAATGTGCATTGCAGTGAAGAGCCAAAATTAATAAAATCCCTAGCGTTTGTATTAAAAAAATTACTCTATGTCTGTGTAGCAGATTTATCATGATCCAAGACACAGCATAAGGGACATGCAATAATTCGCTACTGAATTCGCAATGTTTGAATCATTTTTTATATCGAGAAGATATATAGTTGATCTTATATACATATAAGAACAAAAACTTTGTCCTTCAACAGCGAATTTGAGCACACACAACACATATATAATAAAGCATTTGCACTATTATATAAAATAACGTTAGCTAAAGAGACTCAAAACGAATTAAAAAAACGTGCAATTTCAAATTAAGATGGTCAAAGCTATTTATAAAAATAAAATAAAAATGACATAACTTTATACCCAGAGTAAGGAGCAGTTCATTTCCAAGAATTCTGAATTGAGAACCATCCGAACAATATTCCTTGATTTGTGTTTATTTTTCACAAAAAATGGAGAGAGAAGAACAGGAAACGAAGACACAGTCTTCTCTTTCCTGCATTGCGTCTTATCGAGTAACTTAATAAGCGCAGTGTTCCAGCTTATGGAACTTCTTATTTTATTGAACCATTATACGCATGCTTTCTCTATAAAAATTTCGGAAATATATGGAAATGGTATTTTAAAATACGGTCAATTAAATAATATTAAAATTATTTTTCGAATTCGTTTTATTGAAAAAATTAATAAATGCCCTAAAAAACAGGTTTACATATCCTGTTATAGCTAAAAAAAATTTGGTTCATTTATTTAAATTGGAAAAGTATTTGGGGAATTTATTTGAATTGGCATATACTACTAAAATTGAAAATTAAATTGAATCATAAACCGTTATTTTTTATTTATATTTGAGTTTAACGATTTTATAATCAATCGTAGTTAGGTGTTCCATGTAATGGAATACTACTTCTAAAAAGTTATATAACAAACTGCATTCTATGTCACAACAATAAACTGAGGAGGAATTTTTTTCCAGGAAAGGGATAAATAATAGATGAAAAAACAATCGTTTGTTAAAGAGATGTTAAAAGTATGCCTTGCGTTTTAATTTGAGAAGTAACACTCTGACTAAAACTAGCTATATACCCTATAAATTCATTTAACTATAATACTGTGTTCCGTTTTATGGTAAATTTTGAATCGTAGGTAAAGAAAAATATTTAAAAAAATTAATTACTGAAGAGTTGCATTAAAATGATAAGCTTTTTTAAATATTTTTAAAAGTATTTCAAAAGAAATGGAGAGCATTGCTGTTTATATTTTTAATTTGATTATTA
Organism: Argiope argentata; assembly: GCA_026289955.1. Taxonomy (NCBI): domain Eukaryota; kingdom Metazoa; phylum Arthropoda; class Arachnida; order Araneae; family Araneidae; genus Argiope; species Argiope argentata. The sequence continues at coordinate 7,943,093 of JAOUZG010025323.1, forward strand.
CGATAAAAAATGGTCGCTTAACGAATGTTTCGCTTTACGAATAAGATTCGGGAACGAATTAGGTTCGTTAAGCAAGTTTCTACTTCATACAGAATTTTTCAAAACTGTTCTAGAACTTGAGGTAACTTTATAATGAGAGGTAGAGATGTTTTGAGACATAATTAGGCTGCAATCTTGTGTAATTGGGGACTAGATTAAGAAACAATAAGAAACGGTCTACACCAGTCGTTATATCCTCTCCTAAAGAAAATATACAAAGGCGGATAATTTTTAATTATGAGGTAGACATTTCATGTGAATAATTAATACGAGTATAAACAATCATTCCATTTATGATGTGAAAATGTTTGTTATTACAAGCTAAAATTGTTATTAAATTTGAAGATATTCTCTTCAAAAGGGAAAATACTCATCGTATAAATTAGGAAAATAAGACAGGATATATTAAAGTTTGCAGTATATTATATAAGAATATAAGATTCATTTACAAAGTTTAGAGAATTATCTAAAGTATACTCTGGTACAGTTGGGCATTAAGAATTTAATAAGAAAATAATTTCTTATAAAATGAATATGTTCACATTTCATAAAACATATAATATTTAATTAGTAACAATCAAAAGGAGAAATTAATTTGAAAGAGATTAATGCTGGTATTTGTGCTTGATTTAACATTAATTCCTCATTCATATTTGTTTATTTTGAAATAAAAGCATGCCAAATCATTTCAATAATTCATTTCTCATCAAACACAGATTATAAAAAAATAGTAAGTATATTAAGTAAAGGAATAAACAGGCCACCGACAAATTCCTGATGATCTGCTGAAATTAGTATTATTAAATTTTTTTAATGAAATCTTCTATGTATATTTCAATGTATCATGCCAGAGCATCATTTTTTGAGCGACCAAGCAACACGAGCTCGTGCAAGTTAAATTATATTTTTATCCATTTGAATTGTTTCATCGAATGTTTCACTTTACTATTGCAAACTATCCAAAAAACTTTGTCTCGCATTTATTGTTTGAAAAAATATCACATTGCCTACTTATTTCATTTCATATAATCACGTGCTCAAAAGGACATTTCTCTAGGTTTTAATTGCTATATTCATTGATTTATTTTTTTAACCAGAGCTTTTATAAACGCAATGACAACACGTTATTAGAAGCTGATTGTTTGATACGCTCGTGCAGATAATAAAATTTCAATTTTTCGCCCACGCATTAAAATATTTATTTTTCGCCTACGGATTTTTGTTGACTCCACAAACTTCATTCCTAAAACAACATCATGTTCTGACATGACAATAAAAGAAAAAATTGTTTCATGAGTTTGTCATAAATGACAAGCCTTCCAGAATTAAAGTTCTAAATCATCGGGCATAACAAAATCCATTGAATATAGCAATATACTAACTAGAATAGTTAATCACAGAAGCACTCGAGCTCTTCAATCATTTTATTAGAATCAGTTGCTTAAATAAAATGTATTCCAGATTTAATAGCTAAATTCTGAAGTGAAGAGACAGCTTTAAGCAAGCTTCATACGAAGCCAAGTACTGAGCGCAATAGAAGGTCAGATTTACTTCAGGAAGATCATGGGATCAGTAAAAGGGACAGTGTAAATAATTTATGCCGATGAGACAACCAGTTGCCATCATCCCGTTAAAATCATGTGATGTTCATGAGATAGGCGGGGTTTATATTTCAAGCAATACTTGGACTTGTGAAACCTGCTTTTAGCGGATAGAGTATAAGGTATACCAAAATATCTTTGGGATTCTAGTAATATTATATATTTCTGTAATTATATCTAATTACAAGATTATGTTCAATCACTTTGTCTTGGCATCTTAATGGTTTCAAATCATGAATTTAAAGCTGCTTCATCACATCCAGATATTAATTAAATCAATGTGCCGGCTTTCTGGCTCAGAGGTAGCGCGTCTTCCTTGTATTCTAGGAATCCCGGGTTCGAGTCCCGGTTTTGGGCATGGTTGTTCTTCTGTGTGCTATCTGTGAGATGTGTGACTGTGCCCCCTTCTGAAAAAAGGGAATGTGCTTGCAAATGTGGTGAGTGTGTAGCTAAGTCGTACTCTTGGACCTGGTTGGCGCTACTTCAAAGAACAAGAGACGCTCCTTTCGGTTTAAATCTGCTGCTGTATCAGCAGGGGACTTGGCGAGTGTCATAAGTAACAACAACTTAACTCAATGCATTTAGGCAATTCTAAAAAATTAATATTTTATCAAGGGTCATAGACCTAAATTTTATATATATTTTTTTTTTAAAAAGTGATGCTTAAATTTTTATTAAAACTCTTCAGGGATGAAAACGAAATGCTTTCGGAAAAGTCTTTGGATTAAAACTGTAATGCAAACATACGGAAGTCTGCGAGGTATTGTTTTTCACTGATTTTATAACTATTATTTTTAAATAACTCTTGACGCAGACATTGATCTTAATTGCAGATCATTTCAACATTTATTAAAAAAAGCAACAATTTGAAGTCATTGATTTTGATCACTTGATACTTTGAGTAAAAGATGTGCATAAATGATATCATTTTAGAAGAAATTCGTGGTCTATTACAATTTCATTATATAACAAAACTTTAACACATAACTTGGAAAATAACAAATCACTTTTTTTCTTTAATAAATTGAAATTTTTTAAATTTAAATTTTAATAATGCTAAAAATTCTTCAAATACCATAAACAAGCCATGAATTATCCTATTTTATAATTTTTGAAAATGAAGGTAGATTTAAAATTGCAACTACTGTTTAATATTTTAAAATTTGCTCTTCTCTAAAGGATAATACTTTTTTTAATCATGAATTATAAGTGAACTTAATTAGTGAAACTTATATTTTCATATTTAACTGCTAAAAATCTAAAGAAAATATGAAATAACGTTATTTTTCTGATTCAACAAAAAGAGAAATATTCAATAGACACAATTCGGAAAAATAAATCCTAAAATGAGGATTTACCACATTTTTATTCGTAATATTTCAAAAATATCGTTCCACGAGAAATAAAAATAAAAATTGAAAATTTTTGAATTAATTGGCACGTATCCCTTGCGGTACTTAACATATTCCAACATAATACTATGTTTATTTTTGTAGCTAAACAATTCTGGATTTCTACTCCTCATAAATCTTTTCAAAAGAAGGAAATGATATAAATGTATAAAAGAAAATATAATGTATAAAAGAAGAATTCCTTTATGTAAATATCATTTCAATTTATCTCTAAGGATTAAAGAAATAATGGCAAACATGAGATTTATCTGTCACATCACCCCTTTTGTTAAAACAAAATTAGTGTTGTATATCTGGTTTATTTTTTTTAAAAAATATTGTTTAAGCCCTAATATTTCGTTTTTTTAAATTGTAGGTCAAAAATAGTTTTATAAATTTTTGAAAGCATTTTAGTTTTAATGTTGCTTTTACCAAATTATTCTTGAAGGAAAACATCCTTTATGTTTTATTCTCTTTGTCTCATTTTCAAAGAATAAGTTTGAATGATGCAAATGTACAAATAAATCTTGCAGCAAAGTGAAAATAGAATATAAGAAACGACAGAAAATTTTTTTCGCTTTATTTAGCAACGTGCTCCAGTCAACTGCATTTATCATTGGTTTTATTGCTGAATATTTTATACCAGTTAAATTCATACTTAACATAGTGATCAGGATGCTAAAATAGTGATCAGGATATTAACATATAGATCAGAATATTGAAATATGGATCATGATATTAACCTAGGCTTCAGAATATTTAACATAGTGATCAGGATATTAACATATAGATCAGAATATTGAAATATGGATCATGATATTAACCTAGGGTTCAGAATATTTAACATAGAGATCAGGATCTTAAATAGTGATCAGGATATTAAAATAGGGAAAGAATATATTAAAATAGAGATCAGTATATTAACATAGGGATCAGAATATTAACACAGTGATCAGGATATTATAATGATCAGGATATTTACATAGTGTTTAGGATATTAACATAGTGGTCGAGATATTAAAATAGTGATCAGCGTATTAACATAGTGATCAAGATATTAAAATAGTGATCAAGATATTAAAATAGTAACCTGGATATTAAAATAGTGATCAGGAGAGAGAAAGGGCCCAAAATTTTTTCCCTCATATCTGAATAACTATCGGCTCAACCAATCGACCCAAATTTTCAGATATGACTGTTTGAAGTCACGAGCTCAAACTTGTGATGATTTTAAACAACGAAAAACCTAGAGGATATATATACAGTGAAATTTCGAAACTTAATACCCATTTTTTCCTTGTTCAAGCATATTTAAAGACTATAAATAAGCTTTTGACGATAAGCATGTGATGAATTTGCCTATATAGAGAATTTGCAAAGAAAGATAGTAAAATTCCTACGACAATGCAAGAAAGGACATGAAAGAAGCTCATTTGGAATGACAAATTTTCAGCAAATCCATATTCACAAGTGACAAAGAATTAAATGCGAGAGATTGCTGTTAACAATGAAAAACATAACATAATAATGAGAAGCTGCATAGCTTCATTTTTTATAGCATCTTTTAAGTTATGACACAACTCGTGGACTAGAAGTGCAGATTTTAGCTATCAGATTCTCAGACAACTAGACATCCATTATGTTATCTGTTTGAGGAAAAACATGATTATGTCCGCCGATCTTATCAATACCGAGATTTTGGAAATTCCATTTGAAAACTCATAATATTTAAATAAATCATCATTCTGGTTTACTTACTTCGCCTTTTATTTCTAGATAGATTTTGACACAGGACCTAGGTTCAGCAAATGGACTGATTTCGCTACTTAGCATGTTTTGCTAATCATTGACAATATTTTAAATTGATAACGCAAATATAATACCTTTCATGGTTATAATGCATGCTTTTTTTAAACAATTAAAATATAAAAAACAATCAGTGGGATATTATCACTTTATATAGTTTTTTTAAAAAATATAATTGTTTTAATACACGTGGTATTGATGCTGCCCTTTTGATTCTAGATATATTTTTTCAAAAAAAAGTGTTTTATATATTTTATATTCCACAAATTGTAACGAATTTTCATAAACGCACGCTATTATATATGATTGAATGTGTATTATTATTTTTTTCTTTTATGTTTCTTTATAATGCGGATATAAAAGAAAGAAACAATATATTCTAAAACTCTGAATTTATCTTCAAAAGAATTTATTGAGCTTAACTTAAATTCATTCTATTATTGTGTCTGAAAAGTTAATGACTCTCATGGCTGAGGAGTAATCACACTCAAAATCAGAGTATTCCGACTCTCCAGAAGGCAAACAGAAAATTTTGAATGACAGGACCACCAACAATAGAAACACTGGCTAGAACTGTGGTTGAATCTCAAGAGCCATCTCAAACCACTGCACAATCCTTCCTGAAGGAAGTAGATCGCGTCATCAATGGGAGGAGTCAGAATCCTGACTTTTAGTTGTGTACCCAAAAAGGTGACGAGAACCAACCAACGTGATGGAAACTTATCCTCTCTTACGAAGTGCCTCCTTTTTGGGAATATAGTGAAGAAGTAAAGTTATAGTAAAAAAATAACGTCATGTTATTACCATGATGTAAAGAAATAAAACGATTATGGATTTCTTTGCAAACGGTATTATAATATATGAGATAAGTCTATCGATGTTAAAAAATTAATAATGCTTGCTCCTCTAGAAAAATTCATGTTTCAGAATATTTACTTAAAATATTTTTAAATAAATCGAGTTTTCCAAAGCCATATTTAAAAGAACTAAGAATAAACAAACAAAGCAATTTAAAAGTGTTTAAAATGAAGAAGCTTAGAAATTTACTTTTTTACTCAAATAACTAAAATATATTGAAAGAATAGAGTAACTTCTAAGCTTTGAAGACGTAATATATTTTTTCATTTCTTTGAAAATTAGATATTTGCTAATGATATATTTATTTTAAGTATGTATTTTGGGCTCAGATTTCTGTAAAAATATTATCATAGATGAATAAAGAGAAAGAGCATTGCTTCCGGCCCAGGAGTATAAATCAGAAGGCTACATGAAAACCTTGCAGTTGTCTCCAGGGATTCTCCCAATTACTGGAGTGGGAGAAAAAAAGAAGTGAAGAAGACATTGCGGAAAATAGAAATCAGGAAATATCTTCGGACGAAGAACTTTTCGAATATCAGAGACCACAGACTAGATATTTCGAGAAGATAATCCTAAATCCTTTTTCCAAAAATTGCAGAGTGATACATACAGAAACATAGATTAATAGAAGTACATAATCAACTTAATTCGTAAAAAAGAACAAAATGAAAAATTAGCTGTGAAAGTCTTTTAGTTAAATGATTGTTGTAAAAACTGTAAACTACTGAAAAACATTTCAGGTTAATGAATAAAAATATTTGCCAATATATTCGTCAATTGTAAAGCTGCATTATATATTCTTCTGAAATATAATTTTTGTACTTCAGACATATTGTTAATTATCTAATAGAAATAAATCTTAAAAATAACCGGAAATTCAAAGATTTTTCTCTTTTTCTCTATTTGTCCTAAAACATTTTCCAGGCGAGAAAATCATTGCCATTTGCTCCAGGTTGAGTTTCGATTAATTATATTAATGTCCTGATTGAAAACATTACTGAGACTATTTTTGGACTGATCGTGTAATTTTAAATCATGGTCAGATGACGAGGATGACACTTGAGATTGCACCACCATCTGTAAGCCTTAACACCAAACCAGCGGGAGTACTTTTGCCCCAGACGGATTTGATGAGAACTAGAATTGCTTACAAAACGCCTCTCAGGGGAAATCGGGTCTTTAACCGGAAACAATCCGGCTCTGATACCAATGTCTTACCACAAGGTCTTTATGGATGTTGCACCTGAAGAAATCGTCAATAGAATAGAACTAAAGTAAACTTATTGAAAGTGAATTAATGTAATTAAATTAATCGTTAATTGAACTGAATTAAACCAAACAGGTTGTGTTCCATTAGACTGGCGATATTTTGCCTGCACTTTTCCTCCACCGATGATATCATATATTTTAATAACATAGAAATGGAATTATTTCAAACAAAGAAACAAAGCTTGTTGAAGAAATTTTAAATGAAATAGCAATAAAGTAAGCCAAATCAAAGTAAATTAATGGAATTAAATTAACCATTAATAGAACTAAATTAAATTAAACAGGTTGTGTTCCTACAGACTGGTGGTATATTGTCTACAGTTTTCCTTAGGCTATGAGATCATATTTCTTAATAACAAAGACATGATGAGCATATTTATTTCAATTTATCAATTTGATAAATTGATAAATCAATTATTTATTCAATTTATCCATTTGTGAATATCACTGACCTCATTATCAAAATAATATATTAAAAAAGGAGGTTTTCGAAGCGCCTATTTGCTGAAGAAATATCTTTGTCCAATATAACAAGAGTTCTCAATCAATGAAACGTTCTTTATATCAGATCATATTTTTAAATAACAAAGAAATGATCAATATATTTCTTGTTATTTACCTATAAATATCCTTGACCTCATTATCAAAATAATATATTTTTTCATATGAAACATTTAACAAAATACCTATTTGCAGAAACAAATGAATTTGTTCTATATAATATAATTCTAAGTCAATGAAATATTGAATATACTAGGTCCTAATAAAAAATTTAACAAGATAATTCTTTTCATTTACCGTTTTGAATATCCTTGACCTAATTATTAAAATAACGCAATTTTTTTCAAAAGAAATGTGTTGCGAAGTATCTATTCACAGAGCAAATCCCTTTATTCAATAAAAAATGGCTCAAAATCATTGAAGCCCAATCAGAACCAATCAATAGCGATATAGAAACCAGTTATATCTAAAAAATTTGTATTTCTCCATACAATTACCACTTTATAAGAGTATTGGTATTCTTAAATCATTAAAGTTAGAGTGATAGCTTTAAAACCCACAATTCAACTTTAAAATAATAAATGTATAACAATCATCTGAAGAAAAATTTGCTGGTTCTCTCAAGAAGATTAGTTTTCTCGTTATTTCTAACCAACAGGAAAGAGCTGGGACTCTCTTCCCCGTATCTCTCTTTTTCCTATCATTTTCCAGAATAATTTCTCGAACATTACTTCCAGTAGAAAAGCTAATCTTAACAACCATTATCAAATATTTAATGACCATAACCCGCTCTCCAGTAAATCCTTGAGCAAAATTGGACGCCTTATCGGAAACTCAAAGCGATCACGGGGAGAACGGGTTCTTCAGCCTTTGAACGGGTTCAATACATCATGGGAAAGGGATTTATTGTATCAAATAAGAAAACGAGCATGCCAGAGATATGTACACAAACGAAATTTACGACCGAACAGTGCATCGATTTTCTGTTAAGGTTTAAGCTGATATATGATTGTGTTTGCCTGAAAAGAGGCTTCAAATGAATGCTATTTCGTTTTTGGTTCTCCGGATTCCCGTCTGATATTTTCCAGTCGAAGATGAATTTAACATATTTCTACCGTTTGCTTTGGCAGCAGCATTAACAAAAGTTTCTTCTTCGAGAGATTGATTTCTTTAACTTTCGCCCTACTTGGATGAAAATATTTTATGATTTATTCTTTGCAAAATTCTTACTTCAAGATCTAGTGCTCACCTAAATAACGTTCATCGTTTAGTGTCATTTATCTAAAATTTATTAATCTATTTAAGTAAAATATTTTATAGGTATTTGCATTAAATTTTCAGTGTTTACATTTTTTTCCAAAATAGTTTCGGTTTTGGCATGGAGTCAAGAAAAAATGAAAGTCGAAAACAATTTGTTATTTAAAACATGAAAAAAAATTAATCAGAATTTCACTTTAAAGAAATAGTGGAATTTATTTTAATTTCAAAATCACTTTTCTTAGACTTTTAAGTTTAAATTTAACAAAATAAATCCTGCATTTAGATAAATAGAAATTAAATATATTTTTTAAAGTTTTCATTGCAAAGTTATATGAAGGATATTAATTACATTTGAACAAACTACATCAACTTATTTTAATTTTAAATTATATATTTGATTATTTTTCTTTATGTTTGTTTACACTCAATATTTTAAAATCTATGTAGAGAACTTTATTGATTGAACTAAAAGCAAATTTTTATAAAATGGAAGTTAAGACTGTAAAATGCTTATTTTTGATTTAATTAAATAAAGAGGTTTACAGATAAGATAGTAATTTTTTAAACATTTCATTTACTGAGAAATTGTTTTTATTAGTGAAATTTAAATGAAAAATGTTAAATTTACGATTAATGATGGCAAATAAATATTTCCGGATTCAATATGTTCTGGTATTTTGAATTCATTTTCACTCTCGTAATATAGCTAGAAGATATAATCTCTTCGATTTCATTTTGATTTATTTTTATGTCTTCTTTTATTAATAATGAATCCGAACATTTTTAATATGGTATTATAATTTTTACCAAATAAATTAAGAACAAAAACTGAGCTTCCAATGTCATTTTTTTCTCACTAAAAATATCTATTGTGAAATTAGCAGAAATGATTCTTAGGTTATTAAATTTATAGGTTAAATTGTACGATAATTAATCAATATTATTCATAAAATAAAAAATGATGCTATCAGCAGATACACAGATATTCTGTATGGAAACATAGCAAAGTATTGCAATTTTGAGTATAGGAAAGGAAACATAACATTGCTTGTCATATAATAAGAAATAAATGTGCCTTGTTTGTTTTACATATTACTAAATCTAATATCCTTAACATGTATATATATTTGCCATGGAATTTCGAAAAAGAAGAAATACATTTTCCCTTCTCCTTATATAGCTGAAAGATATAATCTATTACCCCTTATACACTGATTATCCTGCCCTCTCCCCCTCAAAAAACTAGTATACCTACTTAATATGTAGGGCTCCCGAGAGCACGTATAAGTACCACAATGCGACGTGGCATACGCTCAACAAAAGTCTGACTCACTGCTGGAGGTGACTGGCACCATGAATCCTCAAGGACTATCCATAAATAAGTCAAATTAAAAGGGGGTGGGGATCTTTAAACAGAACTTTGCAAGAAATTCCAGATATGCTCAATAATATTCATGTGTTAAAAGTCAAAAGAGTGTTCCTGGAACCACTTCGTAGCAATTTTGGAAGTTTGGAGTGTGGCATTGTCCTGCTGAAATTCCTCAAGTCCGCCAGAATGCACACAGGACAGGAATGCATGTTGATAGTCAGAAAGGATATTAAAGTACCGCTGATCTGTCATGGTCATGGTCTAGTCTAGTCTACACTCATCAACGGTCCCATTTCATGCTAACTGCACATGCTTTTTACCCTCACAAAGCCTCCACCAGCTTGAACAAATCCTTGTAGGCATGAGGGATCCATGGTTTCATGGAGGGTTTTTTCCACACTTGTACACAATAAACCACACGATACAATTAGACCCTTACGTGACTCCCAATACCAGACATTTTCCCAATCATTAAGAGCCCAATAGCAGCGTTGGAGAGCCCAGATAAGGTGTAGAGCTTTGTGTCATTCAGTCACCAATGGTTCACGAGATGGCAATGGCTGCTTTGAAAACCCATATTAATAAGGTTACGTTGCATAGTGCAAACTCTGACACTTGTTGATGGTCTTCCATTCAAATCCGCAGCAATGTGAGGAAATGTTGAACGTCTATTAAAGTAACGATTTTTTTCAGGTATCAATGACCTTTTTCTATCAGGAGCTTTTTCAAGTCTCACCATTGTCGGAAACTTGAATTGTTACTAAAAATCTGATATTCGCGGTAAATCCTAGAAATGTTTTGGCGCAAAAATCCAGATTTCATCTCTACTTTGGAAATGATGTGTTCCCTCTCTTATGTGCCAATGATTAGTCCCCGTTAAAAATCGCTTCAATATTGATACTCTGCCATAACAGCAAGAATCGATCTAATAGCCTACCCAGAAAAATGTTGTCTTATATACGCAGTATCGACCACATAGCGTTACGCTGATAAGTTGAACACCACCAATATTTTCATAGGACCTTCTTTACCAGTTTTTCTGGTTTTTCAATACATATAATCTACAGATATTTTTATATATTTCTTCATTAGCAATTAAATCATCTGCTGTAAATAAGGTCTAACTTTTTCTTACCTTAAGAAAATAAGAAAGAACTGAACTTCAAGCCTCATTTTAGATTTTTTTTTCATAATTATCTACAAAGAATTTAAAAATAAAAGAGATTAGAAAAAATGTATTTTTAATTAGGAAATTTTTTTGGTTAAATTGTGCTATAATTTTGTAATCGTATTTATAGACAAAAATCTAATGCTATCAACAACAAGAAAGGGATAAAAAAATTTCATAATCATATATAGTTAACTTTAAAAAAATTGAATATATGAAAGCAAACCCGAAAATACATATCATAGCAATAAAAAACCAAACTTTTCTTGTGTGACTTATAAATCTTTTAACATATGCTGTTTATCATTTACAATCATAATTAACATATACTGTAGTGTTTGGAATAATAGATACAGATATATGTTTTAACATATATTGATCATATCTTCTTTAAACAATTCAACTAATTATGGTCTACCAAATAACATATTACAAATTTAATCACTTATATTACAAAGGCGAACGTTCTTTAAGAAATATCTTTCTATAAGTAATTTGTATTGTTGATATAATAAAAGTGATGTACAAAAATAATATATTTAAAAAGATGTACACAGTATTTATCACCCTGAAATATGACATGGATTTAAGCATTATGGAAAATAATAATACTCAAATAAATCCTATTACTGAACGTGATTATTTATTTTAATACAAAGACAATGTTCTCAGTCGGAGAAAGATCCAGCAGAATTTGATTTTCTAAATTATTCCATTTAATATTTTTTTCAATCTGAATTTTTTTTATTAGCAAAAATTGGGCACAATCAAAATCATTTCATTCAATACCAAGATGATTCCTGAATAAGAATTCGATGCCATTACTTTTATGATTAATTCTTGACATCTGAGTACTTCATGAATTTACAAAAGTCAAATTATTATTCATATTTTTAAATCAAATAATGTAACTTCAAAAATTTTGCGTTACGTACATAGGGCACTATATTAACCTGTAGAATCATTTGAAAGATAATTACACATAACTTCGAAAAAAAATATTGTACAATAATAAAAGGAAAAACATTTTTACTTTCTTTAAACAATTCTTTTCTATCTAATGATATCTTTTCTTTACTGATTTGTTTTGTTGTTAATACTAATTAAAATTTCTATTTGTATAAAAAGATACGTTACCCTGAGTTATTCAGTAAATGGAATTAAATTTACTTCAGAAATTTAAATGTAATTTCTTATACATTAAATAAAATTGTTTCCATTAACGGTTGATTACTTTAATTAAGTAGGATTTCTCGGAAACAATAGTTCTGTATAATGTAATTTCTATTTTAATCTGTTTGAGCTGTTATTTCAATTAAAAAGGTTTTTTGCATGAAATTTTTTTAATTAAATTATTCAATAAATGGTACTGAATGTATTTGAAAGTTCTATATACAGTTTTTAACAAATTAAGACAAAATTTTCCCCATCTTTTGCTTATGGAAAATTTCCGCAATAATATATTTAATTCAAGTGATAATTTTATGTGAATAACAGAAAAACAACTATTTTATAAACTAGAGTACTTATATTTTAATGTTTTAAAATACAATATATACTTGAAAGAAGAAAACATTATTTTTATTGATTTTTTTAAATGTATAAATGTATTTAGAACACAATTATTCACATTTAATTTAATAAAAGTTATCATTATTATTTTTTTCGAAGATAAAAAAATAACGGTGAATTTCTTTTAAATAAAAAACAAAACATTTATTCTGTCTAATATTTCTTTGAAAATATGATGATTTCGATAAATTCCAAAATAATATAAAGACAAGAAATATATATAAATATTAAATTAATTAATATATGTTGCCTTTATATTAATGAAGTACTTCATAGAATTTAACTTAGCGAATAAATTGTTGATAGAAATTTGTTTCACTTGGTTGCGCTATTATTGTTCTTACGTCGGAAAAATCACATCAAAAAAGAAGAAATTTTTTTGGTCACATATGGTAACGTATAAAAAGCGGGACTCTCTCTATATATTTATAAAAAATAAGCAGTTACTCGGCCAAATTTCAACTTCTGTGGTCCAGCCAGTTTTCGTTTCAAAAAACTATTCAAGCGAAAGATTAATCACAGAACTTTAATGTCTTTTTTCCTCTTCCTCTTTGTTTAATCTTCAAAGTTATGGCAGCTGATGTTCTTTTTTTATAGTTTATCGAGTTTTTTTCTTCTCTTTTTGCACTTGATTGATCTTTTTGTCAACAGTAGAAGTCTCTGTAAACTTTAAAAAAATTGCTAAGTGAAAGTTTACGTGATAAGATTTTATGATGAGTTATTTTCAATTAAGACATCCTTGAATTGTTGGCTGTCAACTTAAAAGATAGCGGATTGATAGAGACTTTAGATGAAAATTATATAACATTTTATATTTTCTCTTGAAAGCCAAATTTTATGAAAGATACCTAAAAGTGCTTTTTTTCGTTACTTAAAAGATGTTTTCTTTGGTATCCTTTTAACATCACGTGATGTTTTCTGCAGATTATTTAATATTGTTAATTAGTCATGACAGTGACTGTATATGACACATGAGTAAAACTATAAAAAGTCCCAACAAAAATGGTTAGTTCTAAAAAATCTGGAGTTTTAAAGACTGCACAGTACTTTAACTGTATCAACTTTTATTCAGAACATAAACGAAAAAATAAATAAATACCTATAAATTTAGTTAAATTTTTATATAAATTAATTACCTTTTATGTAGAAACTAAAATAAATAACTTGTATTGGTAAAAATGAATTAAAAAGAAATATTGGAGGGTATTAAGAATATTTAATATGTGCAAAATATTAAAATAATATGGTAGAGCATGTATCAAATTTCAATGCACATATTTAACCGGTATTCATATCATGGTAAAGCGTTCCAAATAAGAAGCGTTCCAGAAATCAGTTTGAACATTATCAGAACAAAAGTATTTTAATTTTCAATTTTGGAGTTAATAGAAATTACTCAAAATTTATAGAAGAAATATGAAATCATTGAAAAAAATAGCTCATCATTTAAAAATTATACATGAGAGTAATTGTAGCATAAAATTTTGGATGCATTCCTTAATCATCCTAATATGATCCTACTTGAACAAAACTTTCAAAAGTATACTATCCCAATCATTGGAAAAACATTGTTTACAAATCTTAAATTCATAAATATCTCATTATAAAATAAATAAATGCTTGATTTTTGTCATTAATCGATTCATGTATATTTTGTTATCATGCAATATATAAAACTTTAAAAATGAAGAAATGCACTTGCATGTTGCTAGTAATATCTATCATATATATTTTTTTATAGTTTGTGTTGCTTGGGATTCATTTAAATGTCTGTTCTTTCCAAAAAAGATTCATTTATTAGAAACCATTATACAGAACTCACAAGTTTAATCTAGCATTCTTAATAGAGGTGAAAAATCATAAATGAAGATATTATAAAATCAATTTATCAGTAATAAATGAGAAATATTTCTCATCTGTGAATCAATCACTATAATATTGATTCCAAACTTAATATTGGAATCACATGGATTCAAACAATTTGCTTCTTAGATCTTTTTTTGCTATACAATAATTGCATTAACATTTTTAGTTCAATAGAGTAAAAAAATAAATATTTATAAATCTCCTCTTTAATGGTACTTTTGTAGCTACAGATAACTTTACGGCCGTTGATTCAATTAAAAATGCAACACTGCTAAAAGGTCAGAACAGTAGCCTACAGCTGTATTTTAAAACAACGATGTGTGTGTGTGTGTGTGTGTGTGTGTGTGTGTGTGTGT
>JAOUZG010025323.1:7958248-7982246 GCA_026289955.1 Argiope argentata
TGTGTGTGTGTGTGTGTGTGTGTGTGTGTGTGTGTGTGTGAGTGTGTGTGTGTGTGTGTGTGTGTGTGTGTGTGTGTGTGTGTGTGTGTGGAAGCTGTAACACGTTACTAGCCAACGATACAATTGGAAAAATTATTCACCTCAGTTCAGTTTCCAGTAAATATTACTCTAAATCATAACAAATATATTAAAAGTTAATAACTTGTTTTGAAAACAAGATTCATTAACATGATTTGAAATAATTCTATTAATAAGAGTCGAAATAATGAGCAGTCCTTATGTTATGTAATAATTATTTGGATATAGTTGGAAATAATGAGCCTGTATTATTATTTGAAATAATTATATTAATAAGAGTCGAAATAATGAACAGTCCTTATGATTTGTAATAGTTATTTGAACATAGTTTGAAATAATGAGCCTTTCTTATTATTTGAAATATTTTTATTAATAAGAGTCGAAATAATGAACAGTCCTTATGTTTTGTAATAATTATTTGAATATAGTTTGAAATAATGAGCCTTTCTTATGATTTGAATTAGTTCCTCTGAACATTAGAATATTTCTTATATATTAAAGCATTTTTAAATTAAAAAAAGCAAAACATATGTTTTAGAATGAACTTCCTGTTCCATTCATTAGAAAGCAGAAACCTGTTTCCATTCATTAGAAAGCAGAAAATGGTTCAAAATGTAAACATGTTGGGAAAGGGCTCGTAGGTAATAGTAATCTAGAGTCACTAATAAAAACAAAATCACCGTGCATATAACGTATGATTGCACAGAAAAATAGCTTTTCGTCAGGGAAGCTATCAGCTATTTTTAAATTTTTTTATAAATTTATATAGGTATTAAAAATTGTAGTAAACTTAGTAAAATTATCAAATCCCGAATATTAGGTAGAACAATACACCAGTCTTTAGAGAAATGGTACGCTGATTAACTTTCTGACTGGTTTTGAATTAGCGTCAAACAGTATGAAATTAATGATAAGATTGATTTTACGATTTTAGATGAATTAACATTCTCTTTTCGTTGTAAAAATATACAAAAAATAATATAATAAAAATAAACTATAAAATATACATAAATATAAGTTTATTTATGATATTATTATAAAATATTTTATAATAAAACTAAGAACAAACCCTATGATCATGCCAATTTAATCATTATTTATATGCAAGTGATCTAGAACTACAGGTTTATTTTATATTTCTCTTTTATATCAACAATTATTGATTTATTTGTCGATAGATATATTTTAGATCACTTAAAAGCATACTTTAATGAAAATATTGCTTCAATAACTCAACGTTGAAATTCAGAAACTACAGTTCTTATTTCTGAAATAACCAAAAGAAACTGTAAAATTTTTTTTGCCTCTGAAATTTTCATTTAGGTATTTTAATATTTATATAATATTAATTACTTAATAAAAAATTAATTTTTCTTAACAAATTAATTTTGTTTAGAAATTTAAAATAATTATTTTTTTTAAAAAGATATATCTTATGAAGGTATTTATTTTCTAATTTCATATTGGGTTATGAATGCTTCGTTTTGTTTAACGTCTATATGGAATCTGAATGATATTTATGCAATCATATTTTTTCAATGTCATTGTTTTGTTTCGAATAATATTTTTGTTGCGGAGATGAAATGATAAGAGAAAATGTAAGCATAATTCAGTGTTTAGTAACAAAAATTAAAAATTAATATACAGTAGATAAAAAAAATGAAAATTATCTGAGGGAACATTGTACCTAGTATAACATAGTAAATGTTGCATCTAATATAATACTTCATGGCTTAAAAATCCCTCTAACTTTGTAAGTTTCAAGAGCTTTATCTATCTTAAGGTAGATGCCGGAGTCAAAACATTAACAATAAAGAAATTTTGTACATATTTCTGTATGTATATTTTGCATAAATTTTGTGTTTTTTTCCAAAATAATTTTCAGCACAATTATAATGATGTTGATGATATTAGAGATGAATCTGTGCATATAAATTTATTTATTTTCAAGAAAGGAAAAAAATATCCACATTAATGCACTGAATTTTTAAAAAAAATGAAAGAATAAATTATAACTTAGTAACAGTGTATTACTAATATTACAAAGCAAATTATCCAATGATATTTAAAACAATGCCTCAGAATCCATTCAGCATTAGTCAATAATTATATCGCAACCTTGGGATTAATGAACGCCTGAATAGCTTTCACTCCTATGAAGCTTATAAATATTAAATTTAAGATCGTTCACACTGAGGCAGCGAATGGCCTTCAACGGTGTTTTGACAACATATGACATTCGGGGCTTAGATTTTCCCAAGAGTATGCCTCCGTATCCTGTTCATGCTGTAATTTATCGAATGCCTGTTGCTGATCGAATATATGTAATTTTACCCTCGGAGAACTGGAGATTATGGCGGACAAAGTCTTCGCTTGGTACTGTTCCAGTTATCCGATCCGAGTGACCAGGAGGAGTTTGTTTCGAATGTCCACTGAGCTGATTAATGAAGGCTCCATGCGAGTACTTCTAGGGCCAAATATGAGACGGTGAATGATTAGAGGCCTACAGGGTATCGAATGCAACACACGGGATTTAATCAGGTTATGAAATAGGTTTAATACGAAGTGGTAAAAAGATTTTGATAACGAAAGGTATGTATGACTTAATTTTAATAAAATAGCCCACTGTGAGCGAAAAATTAGTTGTTTGAAAAACTATTTACCAGGATGAATAATATAAATATTTTTCCCCCATTAACAATATTAGGCAAATAAAATTTATAAGATTTTAAAAAGAAAATAGCTTCTGGATTTTGATAAGCTATGTCTTAATCCTTTATCTACTGACGGTACTTATAAGTGCCATTTAAATCTGGATTATATTTTCGTCATATGACTGTATTTGCCGATGGTATTCTAAAAAACATGGAGAATATAACCAAAATAGCAAGAAGTTAATATAAGTTTAAAAGTAGGAATGAAAAATATTTAATTAATAATTAAATTAATTAAGATATTTTTATTAATTAATTTTTTTTGGGTTCTCTGTGATTATTCTATAAGGAAACTTAATTACTGGTGCAAAAATGATGTTGTAAATTTCATGACCGTTAAATGATTTTTTTGCAGTTTTCCTCTTAGCAATTTGAAATTTTGCAAGCATAAAGAATAACACTATAGGAGATTACACACACAAAATTGTAAAGTATTATATTAATTTATTTATAAATTATGTGGATTGATATAATAATAAATAGCGATAAATAACATGTTGCTGTTGTTGTTACTTATGGCACTTACCATGGACAAGCCAGCTGATGCATCAGCGAATTTAAGGAGAAATAAGCGTCTTTTGTTTGAAGTAGCGCCAGCTGAGGCAAATAGAATGATATTAGCAACACACTCATCACATTCGCTTACACAGAACCTTTTTACAGGGTGACCCATTCACACGCATCACAAATAGAACAATCATGCTCTAAAGCTGGACTTGAACCAGGGGCGTCCAGGTAACAAAGAAGACGCGCTACCTCAGAGCCAGGTAGGCGGCTGATAAATAACATTAGTGAAAATTCTTCCACTCACACCAAATTAGCTCGAAAGTACTCCAATTTTTATTAATACAATATTTGTCAATTCAATGAAACAATTAAATGAATGAAATAAACAACGAACGAGCACGTGGCATTTGGCCGTTAAGGAAATTTTACTCTGAAATGATACATTGAAATATGCATAGTAGATTTCATTTTAATCTTTATTTTTATCTATAATTAGTATGTCTAGATTTTTTTAAAGCATTGATTAGGCTAATTTAAAAAATATAGAATAAATCAAAATTTAAATGATTAAATAATGTTTGTTAAATTATTTCTTCCTACTAAATAGACTATTAACTATTTAAAATTTAATAAGCAAAGTATTTTAAAATGAATAACTACAAATTTAAAAAATATATATTTTGTCTAACATAGTTATTTGTTTACGTTTTCCATTAAAAGCGAGAATATAGGTAATTATATTTAACCATTTATTTATAATAATGTCTCTAAGAATTGATTCCTTCTCGAAAGGAAAGGTTTCGTTTTTAGAAATTAATTAAAACACCTTCCAGTAATTTTATTTATGCCTTCCTATGAATTTGCTGTTTTACAGAAATTTCGACATAATGAAAATTTTCAATACCATTGATTCTATTAATAAATTGTTACATTATATTAATTTCCTCGAGAAACACAGGACACTGTATGAACTGCTTATAGAAATCTGATAATATACATTTGTCGGTTTATTTTTATATGAGCTAAGTAGTTTTTCCTTTTCATTAAATAAACATTGAATAATTCATTTAATGTCACGATCAGAATTTGTAAGTTAAATTATTCGGGATAATTATTTCAAATCTAAAATAAATGCGTATTATTAAATGTGAAAAAAGAAATGGAGAGTTCTTGTCTCCTAATTATATTTTGGCCTTGTACATCATAAGTATTGGAACCTTTTCAACTTTTTAAAATGGAAAAATACAATTTAAAGGGTCTAAATAAATAAGTAAAAGACAAGTATGATTATTCGTAGCACGCAAATATAACACTTCATATATTGATATAAGGATGCAGATTTCAATAATTAGCTTTACTGCTCTAAATGCAGCACATTTTTATAAAAAAATATTGTTCTATATTAATGGTTAAATTTAGTTTTATAATCTACTTTATATAAAAATCAGTTATCATTCCCACTTATCAAAATTAAACTTTATAAAGGAAAATATTAATCTATATATATAATTTTCCTTTTTTTAATTCATTTCATGACTTATAATATTCGTGTCTCATCGATAAGAACATTATGCAATTATGTTAAATATAAATTTTTAAAGTTTTTCAAGATTAATCCTAATAAGTTTTTTAAGCATTAAATATCTTAGAAAATTCTACTACTCCTTAAAGTTTACAAATGTAACAAAATATTTTAAGTAGTATCAAGAATAGAGATTCTATGCATAAATCTTCAAGCCTGCAGATTTTTAGGATTAGAGAAACGAAATACAAAAATCTGAGAGTAACTCGATGATAAAAGAAATATCATTAATCCTTTTTCTTTTATTAATCCTCCCTCCTTAGATTCTTAAAACAATAAACAAAGAGAAAGATTAAATAGAAATTAAAATTGACAAATTCTTGGTATTTTGGGTAAAATAAGTACACATAAATATATTATTTTCAGAAGAGCATAAAGGTGACATTGAAGATAAATTGATTAATAAACTCTTATTCTTCGTGATTTGATAAGAGATATATCGAACTTAAGAAATTTAATTAAAACAACATAATGAGGCTTTTTTTTCTTACTTATCTACATCATAAACCCTCGGAATCCCATTTTTATGAATAGAAAAGGTTGTGGTTTCTTAGAAACGTGTATATTATGGTTAATTAAACGGGATTCAATTCTACGTGGATTTTAAAATAGATTTAAATCAAGAATACTTTTGTATTTGAATTCAGAACTCTTCTGATTAATTAATTTTTATTAATCGATTATCATTTGCTAAACCCTCAAAATAGGCGAAAATCATTAATTCATTTACGTTATTTATTCGTTAACCATTCCATTCCATTTTAGATTTTATTCTGCCACTATATCTTTTTTTTAAAGTAATTTAAGCTGAATATGTTATTATTAAGATGATATTGATCGAATTATTTCCATTCTGTGTGTAGCTTTTATATATTAATGAATTAAATGTTGTTAATAATTTAATCTTTATTTATAATGAAGCACGATGTGTGTGTGTGTGTGTGTGTGTGTGTGTGTGTGTGTGTGTGTGTGTTGGCGCTGTACAGGCCAGACTGTTCAACCTACAGCTACCAAATTTGGTATATGCATACCTTGGGTGCCGGAAATATGCACCTCGGAGCCCTTTTTTTTAAATTTTTAATTAAAATTTTAATTAATTAAAAAATAAGCCAAATTTTAACGTTTTTTCGCTATAATAATTAATTATGTATTATTAGTAGATTATTATAGTTTTAGGTATTTGTCGTTTATTATTACAAATAAACCAATATTTTTTACTTATTTTTCTTATTTCATTTATGGAGTTTAGTTTAAAGATTAGTCTCAAATCTCACGAAATACTGCAATTTGGCGTATTCTTTGTAAATTTAATTTTTAATGTGAAAAGCATTGGAAAGGCTTTATATAAAGCATTATTTGTGGTTCCTTTATAGATATGAAGCATTTTTCTACTTCCATGCCAATTTCCCTTCATATATCTACTAATTTAAAGTTAGAAGATTATTTAAGGTATAGAAAATGTTAATGAATGTTATTTATAAATTTATTTGAGCATTTAAATAACTTAAAACTAACAAACAATTGTAATACATTTTAAAAAGTTATTATTTAGATGTAAAAATTATCTTATTTCTTCAGAAAATTATTATGGTTTCTTATCATGTTTTGAAAAAAAAATTATTAAAAAAAATCCCATCCTTACATTTAATTAAATATTTCTTATATTTGAGTCAAGAAAAGAAATTTTCGATCGATAAAATATTATCGATGATGATATTTTCGATCTATAAATATTATCGAAAAGACATTTTTCATATTTATTTCATAATTTATTCCTCACTAATATCTTTCATTAAGTTCTGAAGGACATAGTGATATCTCTACAGAAGTCATATGATATATATGAATATTAGGCTTACAATAAATATGAAAGAAATCTAATAAATATAATTAAATGATTGTTAAAACTAAGTTACAGTTAAGAAAAAGCAGATTTTTTAATTTGGATTTGATAATTAAATCAACAGATATTGAACACTTCAGTCACTCTTACATTATTTTTCTTTAAATCCCTAAGTAGAAAATGTAATACAATTTATCCAAGCTAAATTATTTTCGTGAAGTATTTATTTTTATTATTATGTTTACTGTTTTGAAACGGTTTGATAAAACACTAAAAAGAGGCTGCTTTTTGCTTAAAAATAAGAAATGTGTTGAATATTTAAATCCCCTGAGCTACCTTCAAATTCAAAACTTTTGAATTTATTTATATTTGAAATCCTTCCTTTGAAATGGTAATAAAGCTTATCGAATATGAATTCATTGACTTTTTACGTTGAAATATTTCTATCTAATATTTCCTTTGCTGTCTTAAGTTTAGTCTTGCAGAAAAGCATATGTGCGTGTTTAAATTTGCAAGTTCCCTTTGCTTTCTTTATAAATAATTCAACGTATGTTATTTGATATTAAAAAAGGAAATCTAATAATCTTTTCATTGCATGAAGAATTTTTTTTGATATCTTTATAAAATTTTATGAATAATAAAATCTTTCTCTCTGTCAAAATATAAAAATATTCTGTATCAAAAGTATAATATCTAAAATTATAAAGATAAAATAAAAATAGGGTTTAAAGACACTAAGGACATTCCGTCAATAGTGTCTCATGTTAAGAATTCTCTAATAATTCATAAATTCTTACAACACTGAAGTACCTAACAGCTCATCGATGCAAAGAGGGGAGATCTTTCGAAACGTTTGAATATCCCTGAAAATTGTCCACTCTTTTATTAAGTATAATCGGATACACATAATTCTTGCTTTGTTCGTTATGTGGCTCACTTTGAAAGGTTTATGAGAAATGGAGGTTTACTCGAATATTCTTTTTCTTTCCGCCTTTGGATATCAATCTTTTAAAAAGCAAGAGTAGCAAATTTTCAAATGAGAAGATACCTTATATTTCTTTTCAATGAGTAACTTGAATATTTTAATATTATAATCAATCACAAAAAAGAAATCTGCAAATAAATATCTGAATTTTATTCCACATATTAAAGAAAAGCATGACAAAATATCAAAAAGCTTCAATTTTTTACAAAAGAATTATCAATTTTCAATCACTCCTAGTATTTTTTTAATAAAATGATTTTTCTACAAATTTATCATTAAATATGTAATCACAGCTATGAACATGATGTATATTTACCAATTAAAACTCTTCTATTCCAAATTAAGATGTCATCAAAATAATGATTTTTTACTAAAATTTCTTATTATTCTTTAAATAATTTATGAACTAAAATCTAAAGAAGGATATTCTAATATAATGAAATTAGTTATAGTTATCAGAAATCTTCTATTTTATTTTAAAATATCAGATAATAAAGCAAAACTGATCTTGAATTTATAAAATAAATAAGTTTGAGAGTGACATCTGCGTTTAGAATTGCTTATTGCCGGGTAATGTTTTTGTATAATAATACAAAAATATATAATTTTGTATAATATACAAAATTATTATGGCTTAGACTTGCTTCTTTTGTTTAGTATTTTATCTGGGATTCAGTATCTCTACCGTTTCATTCATTAAAAGTTTCATATAATTTTTTTTCTTTTTGATTTTGCAATTTATAAAAAAGAATACTGTCTGAAAAATTAATCACGTTACTGAAAATGTTTAAAACTTCACATAAAGTTTTATTAATAATTAATAAATCTATATAATAATAATGAACAATCTTTAAGAAACCTTTTCTTGAAAAATACCTATTGAACAAGATATAACTAAGTGCCAAATTTTGCTAACCCAGGAATACGATTTAATCAATAACAGTCTTTAAATCATACATCAAATGAATCATGTATTCACAATAAAAGTCATCTTAAAAGCATTATTATATTCAATCAAAAAAATCACTTTGTGAAGAAATACAATACTGCTAATTGGGAAACAAAATATACTTAACAGATATCTCATTTAAGCAAAAAAGTTTTTTTTTTTTACAAAAATGTATTTAAAATTGAAAGGCCTGTATATTTAAAATCAAATACTTTGAAAAGTGCTTGGAAGAAATTATTTATACCCCAATTAGCTACTGTATTCCAAATATTCTAATCAAATCAGCTAGACACATTTTTAATAAAGCTCTGGTTGCATACTTGTTTCAGTAATTAAAATTTATATCAGTATTGTTCAAATTATTTAAGTATTAGTATTTATTTTCCATTAAAAATATTTAAAATTTATATTAAAAACCTTTTTCTTATATTATAGAAAAGACAAAAATATTATTGAAAAAAAAAGACAGAAGCCATTTTTTATCTGATATTTTGGACTTAGAAAAAAGGATGCATATATAATTTGTAATACATTAACTTGAAAGTAAAAGAAATAGCAATCCAAAGAATTGTTTTAAATCATAAGGAATGATCTACAAAGAACTATTGCAAATCATAAAGAAATGTTTCTACTTATAATTTGAAATCTATTCCATTTAGGATTCGAAAATGTGATAATCATTTCTACTTATGATTTAAAGGAATCTACAAAGAATTATTTCAAATAAAAAGAAATTCTCTGTATTTCAACTCATATCAAGAAAGTTTTTTCAAATAATAAGGAATGTATATTATCTTAAAGTATTATTTACAATATGTTAAATTGAAACTAAAAGAAATATATTAAAGAAAACATTTCATAAGTATTGCTCAGCAAGTAATTATTTCAAATCTTAAGGAACGCTGTGCAAAAATTTATGTCGAATCTTAAAAAAGACTCATTGTTTCACATTATATCAAAAGAATTTTTTCAAATTGAACCAAAATTTTCAGCATTTTAACTCATATGAAAATAATTATTTCAAATTTTAAAAAAAATTATCAGTATTTCAACTCATATGAAAATAATTATTTCAAATCAATGAAATTCTCAGAATTTCAACTATTATCAAAACATATTTTAAATAATAAATAGGCACATTATTGAAATATATTATTTACACTATATTAAATTGAAATTAAAAGAAATATATATCAAAGCAATTATTTCAAATCAAATGGATTGTTATACAAGAAATTATTTCAAAATCATAATTTTATGCAACGAATTATTTCAAATCAAAAGAAATGCTCATTTTTTTGAATTGTATCAAAATAATTATTTACAATAATAATTATAATTATATTGTTAATAATAATTATTATTTACAATAATTAGGAATTCTCTTTGTTTGAAATAAAATCAGAGGAGTTATTTCAAATCATAAGGACTGTCCATTATTTCGACTCATATTAATATAATTATTTCAAATCATAAGAAAAGCTCATTATTTCAAACTATATTCAAATAATTAATTCAAATCATAAGGACTGTTCATTATTTCGACTCTTATTAATAGAATTATTTCAAATCATTGTACAGGCTCATTATTTCAAACTATATCCAAATAATTATTACATAACATAAGAGCTGTTCATTATTTCGACTCTTATTAATAGAATTATTCAAATCATAATACAGGCTCATTATTTCAAACTATATCCAAATAATTATTTCATAACATAAGGACTGTTCATCATTTCGATTATTAATATAATTATTCAAATCATAATACAGGCTCATTATTTCAAACTATTTCCAAAAAATTATTACATAACATAAGGACTGTTCATTATTTCGACTTTTATTATTAGAATTATTTCAAATCATTATACAGGCTCATTATTTCAAACTAAATCCAAATAGTTATTACATGACATAAGGACTGTTCATTATTTCGACTCTTATTATTAGAATTATTTCAAATCTTAAGACAGGCTCATTATTTCAAATTATATCCACATAATTATTTCAAATCATAAGGACTGCTCATTAATAGAAATATTTCAAATCATAAGACAGGCTCATTATTTCAAACTATATCCAAAGAATTATTTCAAATCATAAAGAATTCTCTACAATATCTTTCATATTTATTACATAATCTATTTTCCGCTTATATATTTCTTTAAATCTGAAAAGAAACGAAAATATCTTTATAAAAGCCAATGTCAACTCGATTGTAGAGCTACTTTTAAATAAATTCTCTCCAAAACTCTCTTCATTCCCCGCCCATTATGGAGCTCGTGTGAAACAATATGCTCGCTAAACGGCTCAGATTTTTGGATTCGGATGTCACTTAACTAAGATTGAAAATGAGACTCAACTCGTCAAAGGAAACCATATTCGCCGATGAAAAGATTCCGCTGGCTTTTCTGTTCGAAATCTCTCCCCACCTCATAACTGTTGCCTTTTGTATCCGGACTTCTCATTAACTGCAACTTGATCTGAACCCTGCATGGCTGCGGACAATGCTTCAGGCGCCAAGAACGCTAATGATCGTCATCGAGCCACGTGACTTTTCTGTAACTGGATTTTTCCAAAATAAGATAAGAAAGCCGCTTATGAATACACTAGACAGCAATGGAAAAGGGAGGTTTTGGAGGGGGAGAGAAGGAATATCATCGCGTTTATCTGAATTGAGTGGCAGGATTGCCTAGTTAGAGATTAAATTACTTTGAAGTGTATAGAATAAATATAATATTTTTTTCAAATTTTATTTTATTAAGTTGAGCAATCTTAACAGGATAAGTTACATAACGTTTTTGCATTTTATTGGAAAAATAAATATCTTGATTATTTTCATTATCTTAAACATTCGGTCTGACTGTTTAAGCCGTAAATATATACTTATTTGAAACTATTGAAAATTAGAAAATTAAAGTTTCTCCGTTATAAAATTTATTTATCTCATATGATCCATTAAATGGAATATGATAATTGCATTATATGAAGCAATCTATAGAACATTTTAGAATTTATACAGTTTATAATATATGAAGTATCTTAGAGAACAAAATAAATGGTATTTTTTACATTTTTATCATATCAAAACATAAGGTTATTTGGAGGATGAGGTTTTTGGCATCAACAAAAATTCGGAGATAAAAAATAAAAATTTTCATTATCTGCATGAACATCACAAGAAAGCAACTTTTAATAACGCGTTGCCATCACATTTACAAAAGCTTTGACTAAAACAATAAGTTAAATACTACATCAAATAAAACAATAAAAAATGTCATTTTGAGCACGCGATTACATGAAATCAAATAAATAAGAAAAGTCATATTTTTTAAGCAATAAATGCGGGACAATGGTTTTTGATCATTTACAATACTTGAGTGTCTAATTCAATTAAAAAAATTAAAATGAATAAAAATATAATTTAATTTGCACCATAAAGTGATGTTTGACCGTTCAAAAAATTATATTCTGACATGATTCATTGAAATATGCATAGCATATTTCATTAAATTTTTTTTTATATGTTAACATCTTTATAATGTATACTACTATGCAGATGTGTGTTTATAATGTATAGTACTATTTTAAATAATAAATTAAAATATAATTATTTCAAGAAATTTTTAATTAACATATCAAGCTTTTTATTAGTCTGTAAGATGTTACATAAAATCGCATTAATTGAAAAAGTAAGTTAGAGGCATTTATAAAATAAATTATTTAAAGAAAAAAATTGCTTTATTAACTAAAAAATTAATTTATGTGAGCATAAAATTCTCTCTAAAAATTGATAAAAGATGATTAGATTTATTTATGTCATCGTCCCGTTTTAAAGCAACTACAGGAATGTTTTGGTACAGGCCTCTTAATTCTGAACTGTGGTCCAATGATGAGGACTACACCTAAATTGAAACCCCTTTCAAAACTTCAACACCACATCAGCAGGGGGGAGGGGCAGACCCACTTACACAACGGCTGAACGATAAAAATCCATTTCTAACCTGAAAACTTCCGCTTCTGAAGGTTTGACTTTACCATCAAGTCAAAAGTAGATAAGAAAAATGAATGGATGAGATTAGAAATAAGAATGGATGAGGTAGAAAAAATGAGATTAGAAAAAAGAATGGTTCATGAGAGTGAGGAAAAAACTAATATGATCAGGAGATTTCATGTATTTGTTTATCTTCTCAGTTCGAGATCATATTGATTGGTTTAAGTTTTTAACGAAAAAAATGATATATGATATATAATCAATGCTTAACTACCTTTCTCTCTACCATGATTTCATAATCGATGCCAAACCTGTAAATGGTTAATATTTTAAAAGAAAATGAATTTGAATAAAATCCTATAGAAAGAAAAAATACTAAAGCTGATATGGTGTATTTTTCAAATTTATTATATGAAATATCAAATTTTAATAATGCCATTGTAAACTCATATAAAGGTAACACACGTGACCAAAGAGTGTTCGCCGTCTTTCATTTTCATTCTTTCCAGATTATGAAGTTTTTCGTATTTATCTATGGTGTTCAGTGATGATGGCAAAACCTGACGGCATTGACCTTTGGAATACTGGATTTGATTTATAGTGTTTGAATAAAAACAAAATTATATTTCATAAATTTCCAAATTACATTTTTGAGATATAATATACTATCTTGCTTCATGTGCTTCTTCTTTAAAAGCAAGTTATTTTACTCATTCTGGATTTGGAAAAGAATTTTAAATAGATTTATAATAGTGATAATAGAGATCATGTATTAAATTTTAATAATTTTTTCATGGCTCCAAACTAAAAGCATAATACCAATACTTGGTTTATTTAGATAACACAAACGCAAAGATTCACTATAATTAAAAAAAAATTTTCTTATATTTTTCTTTCTAAATAAACTGCATTATAAGAGAGAAATTAAAAAAAATAAGGAGCAATTCATGTAAAAAATTAAGCCGTTCTAAAAGATTGAGCTATTATAGTTTCTCATTAAAATGACTCAAGTATTATAAGAAAAATTTAACGAACGTAATTAAATTATTTTACTTATTATGCAACAAACATTATAATAATCTTATATAAGCTATATATTCTAAGATAAAAAGGGTTTTTTTTTTCAAAAAATACAAAATAAAATTAGTAATAACGCTAGAATAAACTCAATTAATTATAAATGCTATTTTTTGGAAAAGAAATTGCTATTAGTTGATAAAATTTATTTGGTTACATCGAAATAGAATTTTATCGATAAAGATATTTTGGATATTAATATTTTTATCACTATGCTCCATTTTTTTGAAATTATTTATTTTAACCTTAAAAATATTTAAAAATTTATCTGTTTAATTTTTTAAATGGATTATTATTTTTATTTTCTTCTGTGAACCATACATGAAGGAATTTTTTTAACAATCTGAAAATTACGTTAAAAGATAAATTATAATTTATTTCCAAATAATGTCATTATCATAATTTTTTAGTCTAGATACACGTATGGAAAATAACTGCTGAAAATGCTTTAACAGACTGAAATCAATCCTGATGCTACAAAACTTATAATTACATGAGTAAAGTTGATCATATGCAATTATTTCAAGACACTTTTATCTTTTAATTAAATTTTAAGCGATTTGATAAGTTTTCTCAGAAACACTTTAAAGAAAATAATCACTTCTAATCCGTTTAAAAATTTAAAAAAAATTAAGTTTAAGTGTGGAAATAATGCAATTAAACTCAGTACAATTTTTTGCCTAATGTTAAAAAATAATTGGAAAATATTTTTCCAATTCATTTGACAAGAAACTTATTATTTTTTAGCAATTTCTTATTGACATCTGTTGTAGAGATTCTATGTTAAATTTTGTTTGTATAGTAAAAATTCTATAACTAAAAGTGAAATTTTTAAAAGATGAATAGTCATATGTGTTAAGTCTAAAACAATCTCATGCTCTTATATTTGAGATTAGAGATTCAAATTTTCTTTAAATTTTTCTACAAGGTTTTTGTAAGATACAATTCCAAAAGCTGCAATAAAAATGATTGAACTGAGTATATAAATGTATTTTAACAACAAGAGTTTTTAACAGTATGCAGTAAGAGTTTTTAACAGTATGCAACAAGAGTTTTTAACAGTATGGAACATGAATTTTTAATAGTATGCAACAAGAGTTATTTTAACAGTATGCAACAAGAGTTATTTTAACAGTATACAACAAGAGTTATTTTAACAGTATGCAACAAGAGTTATTTTATCAGTTTACAACAAGAGTTATTTTAACAGTATGCAACAAGAGTTATTTTAACAGTATGCCACAAGAGTTTTTAACAGTATGGAACATGAATTTTTAATAGTATGCAACAAGATTTATTTTAACAGTATGCCACAAGAATTTTTAGCTGTATGGAAAAATAGCTTTTAATAGTATGCAGCACGAGTTTTAACATTAATTATTAGCAATGAATTTCATGCAAATTATTTCATTTTTTAAAACCTACTATTAAATCATTTCAACAAAGAATATGAAATAAATCATTTTTAATTAATCTTTCAGTAATTTCATGAAAATTCATGATATGCATTTTTTATATGAAAAACATATTTGTCTCTATGTACTTCTTTAAGGCCAAGTCCACATGATTACAAAGGTTAAACAATAATGGACACAACTTTGAAAGATTTTTAAATTAATTTTTATAAATACCCTCAATTACGATCTGAAGTATTCTTGCTACATCTCAGTAGAAAAATAAACATAAAATAAGGGAACGGAAATAATGGTTTTATTAATTAACAGCCAAATCTGTTTTAAAAATGAAGAATAATATTTACAAGATTATTATGAAAATACTTCGAAGCTTACTTTTAATTGATTTAATAGCCCAGTGTCATTTTTTGAGCAATTTAACAATTTTCCTTTATTTTTAGATATTTAAGGCTTATTAATATATTTATGTGGAAAAAAAGCTTTACATTTTCATTTTCGAAAAAAAAATCGTGTTTACTTCAGGAATAATTCTTTCACCTTACTTATTTTTACTACTTTCATAATGTTTAACTCTCAGTAAATTGAAGGAAAAAGTGTTTCAAATACAGACTTATGCAAATATTTATTTATTTATTTTTACTTATAAAGAAAAAGCAAAAATATAAAAAAAGAAGACTTTGTTTGTTTAAAAATTCTTTGAAGCAATTAATATGTATTAAAAATGTGTAATACTACAATAATGATCTCCTTCGAATGGAAAATATTTGTTATTTCAAAGAAGCTTTAATAATTGCTAATTTTTATTTTTCAAATTCATACACGTGGCTATATTGATTTTAAAACCATTTTTTGTCTTTGTTATTTTCATGGTGTAAATTGAAAAATATATATATTTCAACTAAAATTATAAATAAATGAATTTATATAACCAAATTTTCTCTTACAAGACTACGAGTGATTGAGGAAATATATTTTAAGCCTAAATCTGAAGATGAGTATTAAAAATTCTTCTCTTTCCGTATTCTAAATTGAAAATGTTCATTAGCTTGTAGAAATTCGAAGGTTTTCAAGAATTAATTTCCATCTATATTAAAATTAGATGACTGGTTTTTTTTCAGATTTTGTTACAAATATGGAGAAGTTTCTCTTGGAAAATCCTCCAGGATGGCTAACAATGCTTTCTTCATACGATGCTCTAAAATTTCTCTGATCTACAGAGAGTGTTAGATTTATATATCATTATGAATTTCTGACTCATGAACTTGGCTAGTTATATTTAAACAAATATTATTTGATGCATCACTACAACTACATAATTAATTAATTACATGCTGTATAAAATCTCTGATATAAGAGGAATTTTAGAATACAAAACTGCAGATTGATGAAGAATCATCAGAAGGCGATGGTGTCTAGATATGTTGTATGTTTTTGTATCAATATCATTTTTTAAACATTATATTGTTTGGAAATTGTTTGAAAAGAATAGTAGATTTTATAAGAAGAAGGTTAAGTGACTGTTTGAATTTTAACACAGAATACACAGAAATTGTAATATACACAGAATAATAACATTTCAAAGATATTGTATAATCATTGTATACAATGATTATACTATTTCTGTAATGTATCATTATCATGATACAATTTCACAAAAATTGTATAATGATAATAATATGTTCCCATCACATTGACTGCATATAAGTTGCTAAATAATCTTTCATGTTCAGTGTATAGCAGATATATTATATATATTGATTTACTTTTGAAGTTTCAATACGAGCTCACTGTAGTATTCTAGAAAATCTTTTAGATAATTTGTATGATATTTTTAAGAATTCTCTATAATTGTTTCATTTTGCTATATTCAATTTATTTTTAATTTTAACCATTTTAGTTACATGGTTTTTTATATGAAATCCTAATAGAAAAATCAAACACTTATTTAAAATTAATTTTTATCTTTTTTTTCATTTTTTTAATTTAGCAAAATAAGGAAATTAAAATTATTTAAATTAACATCCAATGTTAGCACGAAATTATTTTTAATCATGTCAGAACATGATGTTGTTTTTGTAATGAGGTTTTTGACGTCAACAAAAATCGATAGGCAAAAACTACAAATTTTATTATCTGCACGAGTATCTCAAAAACTCAGCTTTTAATAATGTGCTGTTATTGCATTTACAAAAGTTCTGATCTAAAAAAAATAAGTTAATGACTCCAGCAAACAAAACATAGAAAAAATGTCATTTTCAGCACGTGATTATATGAAATGAAAGAAATAGGAAAAGTGATATTTTTTAAAACAATAAACGCGAGACAAAGTTTTTTTAGATCTTTTGCAATATTAAAGTGACTCATTCGATGAAACTATTAAAATGAATATAAAAATAATTTAACTTGAACTAGCACGTGGTGCTTGGTCGTTCAAGAAATTATGTCCTGAAATATGATGCATAGCATATTTCCTTTTAATGTTTTTTTTTTAATTTTAAATTAAAGCAGTAATGATAGGAAGGTTTTTTAAGAATTTTTTTTGGATCAGAAGTTTTAATGGACTATATATTTCTTTTATATCTGAAAACAGCAATTTTTTTATGTAAATTATATATTCTTTGAATCTTTTATAATTGAAGAAATAATAAAATTCCAAACTGGACTGCTTAAAACATTGTTTTAAATATAAAAATAAGTAATGAAGTCAGTTTCTTTGGTAAAAGGAAACCCCTATTGTTAACAATGCACCTTGAGTTTTCACTACAAACATTTTTTCTTATATTTACTGAAAATCTTATTTTTTTCAAAAATATATATGTTTGTATAATTATAAAGAGATAATTTTTATGTTTATTTCTTTTATCTTTGCTATTTATTTTAACGTTTTTTCTTTGATTTTTTTTAAATTCTTCCAAAGCATAATGTCTTATGAATAATTGCTTTCAAAAAAGACCAATGTTAGAACTTAACATAATATTAAAGAAAATAGATCAAGAATAGAAATAGATCAATCAAAGATATTTATTGAATAATTGACGAATTTTCCTTTAATGCGTTCCTGTGAGAATATATTAAATATATTGTAAATACCTTGTCCTATTAAGGTAAACTCTTTATTTACTTCTATCCAGATCTTTAATGTTCTTTCCTTTTCAATGGCTTTTTAAGTTTTGTGAAAATATTATTTTATGCGCAGATTGAATTATTTGGCATGCTTACATCTCAAAGACTAGAGGTGCATGTTTGTGATTTAAACACGTGATAAAACCAAACAGGTCAATGACCAAATGCCTCTACCAGCATTAAAATAAAATATGAGCTTGTTGTTGACGTATTGTACATTTAATGATGTCTGACTTAGAGCTATCGATTTTAGCCTCTTTAGAGACTAAAAATATCTGTATGAAAGGTATCTATTTATATTTTGACGGATATGTCTGAAGAATTTAAGTAGTTTTCTCATTTTTGTGTTTATTTTTATTATTAGCAACATTGATTCATTTTTTAAAACTTTCTGTCTGATTTTTATGAGTAATATTCATAGTATTATTCCCTTTCCATTAAAAGAACTAAAGATACCGAAAATCTAATGTTCATTCTAGCTTAATTACAAAACTAACATTTTCCGTTAGAAAGATAAAGACAGTTATTTTAATTATATTAATGTGAGTTTTTCAAAGAAAAAATAAGGCCTCGTAACTTTGAACCTCTATCAGATGACGAGGATGACATCTAAGTTGGTATTCCTCTCCAAACTTCCACACCATACAAGCGAGAGGAAGTTAGCTTTAGCTTCAAAGACAGGGTGAAGTGTCTGTTAACTTCGAAGAAATTGCACTAATATATATTTCTTATTATGTAAGATTTTAATCTATCAGCCCGATGATTTAAATACTTTAAAACGTAATTAAAATCCTCTATATAGTCACATACAGACATATGAAGTCATTAAATAAGTCATAAATATTTTGAGATAGATATCATGTTAATTATTTAAAACAAAAAAAAATTAAAAGCATAATACTAAAAACTATAAAAGAAATTTTAAACAGTATACTACTGTGATAAAAAAAAAACTTTGGAATAATTAATCTAAAAAGGTATTATGGTATTTTAAGTTAAATGTTTCAAAAATATTTTATAAAATTTTTATCTTCAAACATTTGAATAATATATTTACAACTTTTATAAGATTACAGCTGCAACTAAAAATTTATATCATTTGATCAACTAAAAAAATTACTTTTAATGGAGTATGAATTTTAAATTTATTTTTAATGGAATATGAATGTTTACATATTTTATTTATCTTTTTTTAAATATTCTATTTATCTTTAATTTCAAATATTCTATTTATCTTTGTTTTTAAATATTTTATTTATCATGTTTATTTTTAAATATTTTATTCATCTTTATTTTTAAATATTTTATTCATCTTTATTTTTAAATATTTTACTTATCTTCATTTTTAAATTTATTTTTGCGCCTACGAAAAAAACAATAATAATTTCCCCAGAGTTAGTCGTATTATATTTCAATTCCTAAAACAAATCAAAGGGGAAAAATATCATTTAAATAAATCCATTTAAAAACAGCTTAATTCAAACACATACTTAAACTGTCAACTACATTTAAAATGATTTCAATTTCTCTATCCCATTATCTGCCCCAAGATAAAACAGAGCAAAAAGTTCTCCAAATCTCGATGCCACTGTTCGTCTTTTATTCGAAATTAAAGCCATTACCTGGAGAGATCGGATTATTCGATCGCTGGGGGCATTCCATTTGTCTCCTCTTACCCCTCAACTTAATGTACTTTGCTGAGCAAAGTAAGGTACTCTTGCCTTATGTTTCTTGAAGATAATATTAGAGACTTAGAGAGTTTCGAGCATGAAAACTCCCCACAGGGCGTGATAAAAATGATCACCGTCGTGATTAACAGAACAAGTTGGAAGGTCATAAAATACAAAAGAGAATTTTCAAAAGCTCAAAACTGAATTATTTAGCTTCGTGGTGATACGATTTTATTGATTCTTGAATTGATAGTCATTTCTTCTGAATTTACAATTTAAGAATACACAGAGGTGCACTTTAAGATTAATTGTTTGATACGATTCTTCTTTTTATGTTTTTATAATAATATTTGAAGAAAAATGACTCAGTTTCAAAAATGTTTTTAAATATATAGATATAGATTGTTTTTATTCATGTAAGAATAAAGTGATTAATAAATGAGTAAAATTATTTCATAATATAAAAAGATTTTGAAAAAAAATCATATTTTGATGTAAATTATTGCATTCATTTACAAAAAGTCATATTGATTTAAAGTAAAAAACCATTTTTGTATTTTTTTGTAACATTACATGTCTAATATATCTTGAAATGTAACTAACTATTATTTAAGATTTATAATCAGAAATAAAATTTGTGTGTATAATATGTGAAATTATCTATGTATTTCTGGATTTTTTAAAACTATACATTAAATTATAAATTTCTTTCTAGTGCATGCACCATCAAATCCATTTCTCGTAACTTTTCGCTTGTCATCATGAGCCCTAGTTATAAATTTCATTAAATTTTCATTGAAATATTTTTTGACATAATGATGCTCGTTCAATAAAAATATGAAAATGGTCGTCCCTCATTTAATGTATTTAATTTTTTTTATATTTATAAATATATATTAGCTACATGTCAATAATTCCCCCATTATTTATGTTTTATTTGCATAAAGATAAAATAAATTTACCATTGGAAACAGAAACACCTTATTTTTAACTAAAGAAAAATAAAAATACAAATTTTCATTAAAACTCATGTTTGAACAAGTTGAGTATCTTTAAACGTGTAATACACTTTAATTATTAAATCTGGGCTAATTAACATTTACAGATATGTAAATGAGATATTTCATTACGAACAATAAAAAAATGTTACAAGCGGGTGAGCAGTGTGAAAAATCGCCAAAGATGGCAACGTTTGGCGAGGAGCTTGGTGCCAGCTTCGTTGGTTTGGTGAAAGGAATAGTCTAGTAGCCGCTGGATCGCGCGCAATGTTTTGAGAAGTTTCTCGTGGTTAGGTGCACGCACTTCCTCGGCTATATAAGAGACGAGTAGCCGGAGTCAGTTTAGTTTTTTTTCCCTCTCGGAAAAGAAGCGTCTCGCTGGACTAGCGGATTAGTGAGTTGTGTTTAAGTTTGCTGTTAACGTTGTATTATTGAGCTCGCTGTGACTTACTGTTAATTGTGCTATGCAATATCTGTTTTGCAGTCTGTTTTTATTGTGTGTAAGACTTGCATTTACGCTGTGACTGTTGACTGTTGTATTGTGTTTATCTGAAATTTTTATTTTATCAATTATCCTCTAAATAACTGTAAAAAGCTGTAAATAAATTTGTTTGTGCTGTCCTCAAATAAAGTCCAATCAATCCGAACCCGCTACGCTAAAAACGTAAAAATATATTTAAAACGCCCTGGTATTCAAATCCGCTTATATATAAAAATGTATCTTCAAACTGCATTGCAAGGTATTTGATCTCTTCACATTTTATTTTAAATAAAATAAAAAAAACTGAATATATTTATTATGCTAATCTCATTATATTTCCTCAATTGAAATTGAAATGTGAAAAGTGACATGTATATTCTGACACAATATCTGCTTACCTTTATGAAATTGTATTAGCAAATAA
This sequence comes from Argiope argentata, assembly GCA_026289955.1. Taxonomy (NCBI): domain Eukaryota; kingdom Metazoa; phylum Arthropoda; class Arachnida; order Araneae; family Araneidae; genus Argiope; species Argiope argentata. The sequence continues at coordinate 7,980,092 of JAOUZG010025323.1, forward strand.
AGATGATTTCACAGTTTCCTGTACAGCTATGATTCTTCTTTAAAACCCGAGGCAAAAGAGCACGTATATACAACAACTATTGAATCAAAATACACTTTTTTTTCATCAATACAAATTTGCTCGTAATCGGATTAAATATCAAAACAAAGATATCCACTTATAACTAATTTATCATGCTGATTCGAAATAGCTCTTAAGTAAACTAGAAAAGATTATGAAAATGTCATAGGAAGAATAATTCTTTCAACAGCACTTTAAATCTCTTAATGACAACTTTCATTGTTAATAAAGTAAATTATAGGATTAATCTTTTAGAAATAATGCGCTACTGATCTTAAGATTCATATTTCTGAAATATAATGGGAAATTGTTTCAGGGATGGTTTAAGTAGTTAAGGGAAAATTTTATTCTAATTATTAAAGAAAAATAAAATTTATATGAATATAAGTGCTTGTATTCAACAATGGTCCAATACACTCAAGAGTTCTGGACTGTAAATTTTAAACTATAAAAAAAATTATACTCTGCTGATATAATAATTTGTGTAAATTAAAAGAGTCTCTTAATAAATGTTTGATGCTAATATAAGAAAATTCAAGAGAAGGGATGTTCATAAATTTGTCAAAATTTCAAAATAAAAAAAGTAATCAATTGAAAATATTTCTATACGAATATATATATATATATATATATATATATATATATATATATATATATATATATAGGTTATAGAAAAAGTTATCTTTTTATAATGCTCTGCAATTGGGATAGCTGTGGTTCTATGGCGCCAAATGAAATAAAATTTCACTGTCATATAGCGCAAGGAAAGCGCAATGTGAAAATCTAATATATAAAAAAAGATTTTACATGATGTTTGCAAAATGTAAAATAAAGGAAAATGTATTTCATAATTAGCTACTTTCCCCATAGCCGGGAAACAGGGAAAAATTGCCAAAGAAATTTGGTGGTTTTCCACATTATTTGGCGATTTTTCCCTTTAAAATCTCTGTGTGAAATTTATCGATTTTCCGCTGCCGACCAGCTAAGGGAAAAGTACCCATAATTAGTTTCTGAGTTAAACTTTGCTGAAAACCAAACTGAACTCTGTAAAATCAAAAGTATATAAAAAGCGATACAGAAAATAAGTAGATTATTTTATGCGAGGCAATGTGCGGCAGCAAGAATAAAGCATACCACTAGGCAGCGACGGAATAAAGAAAAATATCATCACACATGCTCAATATACCCTCCATTACTTGCAATAACACATTCCATTCTCAGAACTGTGTTATTTTTATTATTAAGTACAATGCCATTTGTAATAGATCGAATGTGAAAGTTGATACTATTCTTCAGATCAGCCAACATCTGATTATACTAGCTGATGCAATTCTGTATCTTGTGTGCAAAAGAGCGTAAAATTGAAAGCAGCAGTTTTCTCAACCATGTAAATTAATATGTCGACTTCATTTGAAGTAGTTGGTATTGTATTTCAATATGGCGGATAGTTTGCTAATTTTACAGCAATAATTGCAACACCTTCAATCCATGAAATATCCATTTCTTCCATTTTTTTCCAATGAAGAATGTCGAATCTTCTTGTCACATCTTTTTAAATAATTTTGTGAATGTTACGATCCTACATTAGTACACTTCTAACATTTTCTTCTTTTTCAGGAATTATCGAAAATGAGCAGCGACATTGTTGTTATTTTAATGAAAAAAAATTTTAATGAAAAAGAAGATAATTTTTTCTTTCAAATAAATTATTTCCACAAAGCATAGATTCAAATTCATTTCAGAAGCAAAAAACTCCTTAAACGACAAATGAATCAGGTGACAGATTTTTTTTACATTGATTTAAAGCATATTTCAGGATGTCAAATTTGGGTTATCACTGTAATCTCCATGCAGTACATCGCAGATTTCAATGAAATATTATCATTTTCAAAAGCTTCTAGATATTTGTTAATTTTTGTGTGCTTTGTCTGACTAAACTTGATAGAATAAATTATTACATATTTAATTTTGCCAACAGTGAGACCAATTCATTTTTACGATTTTTATGTTTACTTATTTCGCATAACTTACTTGTATCCATTGTATTATGTGTGTGTGTGTGTGTGTGTGTGTGTGTGTGTGTGTGTGTGTGTGT
>JAOUZG010025323.1:7982256-8021073 GCA_026289955.1 Argiope argentata
GTGTGTGTGTGTGTGTGTGTGTGTGTGTGTGTGTGTGTGTGTGTGTGCGTGAGTGCGTGCTTAACAAAAAAAAAAAGACAAATTTAATCAAAGTAAAAATAAATAAAATAAGAAGACTTTTTCAAGGATTACAAGGAAGTCTTTTCAAGGAAGACAAGGATTCAAACAAGGGATTTTTTCTGTGAGGGGTCTGACTATTTGTCCAACAATATTGATCCCCGGTGACCCAAAAATGTCCTGAAATTGAAACCTAAGCTATGCGCCATTTTTTAAACAGAAATCAAACAAGAATTACAATAAAATACAGACTCTAATCCGGTGTACTGGCATAGGGATAGTATGTCTTTTCCGTGATCTGGTAGTCCCAGGTTCGAGTCCCGGTTATTGCAAGACTATTCTTCTGCCGTGATTTATCAGTGAGGTGTATGAATGTGCTACCCAGTAAAAAGAAGTTGTACAAGCAAATGTGATGAGTGAGTAGCAAAGGTTGTACTTTTGACCTTAGTTGGCTCAACTTCAAAACAAGAGACGCTCCTTTTGGCTTAAAACTCACTGATGCCTTGATGAAGCTTGTCCATGGCATTACTATTAACAACAAAAACAACAACCTCGAATGAAATCGAAAAATAAAACAGCATATATAACACAATATGTATATCGGAAGTTATATTGAGACTAATTTTAAAAATTAGGGTAGCAACCGACACTATTAAATATGTATTCCTCATTCGATATCTACAAAATGCCATTACTACTAGAATGGGAGTTAGTTTTCAAACTTTTCACTAATACCAGCGAATTCAAAACCATTACATTATGAAAGATTTTCACGAAGAAAGGATTGAACTCTGAAAAAAGAGCGTCATACTACTGGAAGGAATAATAAATTTAGTATGACGTTTTCATGAAGCGGAGAATTTGGCGGATCGTTCACGGAGTAGTAGACCACGCTAGACCGCAGGCTATACCTTAGTCGTAAAATGTGTCATGGAAGAATTGATAGCCGAGAGATCTGTGTCGTTGTAGCCGTGTTCACGAATATGGAAGAATACAAGGGATTCCAGAATCATCCATTCTCCAGATTTTGTTCGGAGCCTTGAATCTTTATGTGTAGAAAATACAGATACTTCCCAGTTATTACCGGCAGATTCGGATGAAAATCTTATTTAGTACATGGGAGCCTGTACAGATGGAACGTGAACCATAACTGTTGCTGAATATCATGCGAGCGGATAAAGACAACTTTTCATTGCGTAGTGACCCCAGTATGCAAAACATTCTTATCTAAGTGACGTTAAATCCTCTTAATTAGGTGGTTAAATGAATTCATTTTCCTCATTTGGCTATTTGATGTTAATTTATCACGGTTTTTATTTTGGACTTCTTCATTTTGGAAGCACTATTTCCTGCCTCTAGTTATAAAATCCGAATAGTGAGAATGTTATATTTGCCAATTAATACATTATTAAAGCATTTCTGGAAAAATCATTATCTCTCTTCTCTATTGCTGCTGTTACTAATGGTATTTGCAATGGACAAGGGCGCTTAAACCGAATGGGGATCTCCTGTTTTTGAAGTAGCATCAACTAGGGTCAAGAGTACGACTTCGCACTTATCATATTCGCTTGCACAGCCCCTTTTTACAGGGGGGGACATTCATACACCTCACAGATAGTACACCGAAGAACAACCATGCCCTGACAGGGACGACCAGATCACAAGAAAGACGCACCACTTCTGTGCCAGGACACCAGCTCTCATCTCTTTAGGCAAGATAGTGTTTCGGCTTGCTATATTTTTTGAAATCAAGATATTTTTGCTGGAAAATTTTACTGAAGACTCATCGAAATAACTTAAGAAGTAAAAATATTATCAGTAAAATCAGTAAAAATTGTAATTTTAAGTGGTCCTCACGTTCACTAGGTAGCGTTTTGGTCGTAGGAATACTTGAATTTTCGTGTGTGTTGAGGATCTCTATTACTTTGGTTTAAGTGGGAAATGACATTAGAAGAATTCTCATAGCATCGATATCTACATACTGCCCTCAGCGGCAATAAAACGTAGAGGCGCATTTTATGTGAATTTTATATGACTAATGTCATGTAGCGTTATTTATGGTGGACATCTTTTACTTAAAAAATTTGCATTGGTTGATGTTAAGGATACGTTAATGCTTCAATGCCTGGGTTGTGCTTCCTTTTTTTTAATCAAAAAGCCTTTTCAATATGATGTGTGAGTGCTATCTTTCAGTTACTTATGAAGCGATTTATTTTATCTATGAGAAAAATCTAATGTCACTTTTATCATATTAAAACAAATTGCGAATAGCATTACTTATTTTATTACGAATAGTTGAGGTTTTCATGCGTTCATGAGGCAAAATGGTATTTTAGTTTATAAATTTAAAACTTTGAATTAAAAATTAAAAATATTTAATAAAAATGAAGTTATATTTGATAAGATTAATGAAGAAATTATTTATCACTATGAAGGGGATTTGAAATATATATGAAAGATACAGAAAGATCCACTCATGGTTTTAAAATCCACCCCTTCTGTTAAGCACAAGATTTGTCTGGTGGTGAATGGAAGGAAAGAAATAATTCCGAACTTCCCATATCTACAAATCAATTGAATGACCTTTGTTTTAGGCGGGATTAATGGATGGCTATGTTATCATTCACAGCATAACAGCAGCCTGAGAAGAGACATGTTACATTTAATTTATCAAATAAGTATAGGGACATACATCAAATCATTAAATTATACACAATTCATTAAATTCTTTATCTATTATTAACCACTTGTCAATGATTTTCTTAATTTATGTTGACATTTTTACGGCATTTAGACTATTCAATTGTAAATGCGAAGAAAATGTAAAAAATATAATCTTTCAAACAGATATTTTTTTTATAAGGATTCAATATTTATTATTTTGAGAATAGCTGAAGGTCTGAAGAAACTAACATAAGCAAATAAAAAAGTTATAGGAATTTTGAATGATTGCTTTGGGACTTAAAACCATTTCGAATTCAATGATTTTAAAGTAAAAAAAAGTCAGAAAATTGTCTTAGAACGAATGAAATAATGTTAAGAAACAAAATGATATATTATTTTCTATATTACTGGGTTTAAAAAATGTCCCATATTTCTTAAAAAATGAATATATTACATTGACTGATGTTTTTTAAGTTACCCATTATTCCCAAATTTATAAAATGCAGTCAAAGCAATTAAAATAATAATATTGTTAATGTTTCGTGTAAAAATATTTTTAATAGATTGTTATCTTTCTAATTGCTATGTTAAAACCTATATTAAGTATTGTAACTCAAAATCGGTGATCCTTATATAATTTAAAATACCGAATTGAATTGTAAACTCATAAATTTACTTACTATGTTTCTGAATCTTTAAATCAAACCGTATTAAAGCACCATTTACTTTGTGACAGTTCTATTATATTAGGAATTTAAAAATTCAAAAATTATCCACCATAATATTTAGTCTCGTGTTAGTTTTTAAATTAAGAGAAGCAGTTTGAGTATTTATTGCCATTTTTATAGCTTTATTTTCTAAACAAGCAACAAAAACCGTTTCAGTTAAAATATTTTTTACTGGGAATATCATCAATAAAAATAAATCTGATGGGGTTTTTTTCCTAATTTATACAATTAAAATATACACGCAAAAAATTCTTAAACAATAATTTGTACCGACTTAATAATTTCTGAAAATTAAATTCTTAAAATTGCAGTTGAACTTTCACAAAAAGTAATTACATGGTTAGATTAATGCAAAATTAATTTAAACAGAATACTGGTAGCTTCTATAAAAATCTGAAAGTCAGTACAATATTAAAAAATGTATCGAATTATTATTTTTCAAATATAAATAAAACAAATAATAAAAGAAACCATCCTATTATTTCTCAAATTACTTATTATTTTCATTGTATAAATATAACCTGAAAAATTTTTTTTTAAATTCCATAGAAAATAAATTACTGACTAAAAGAAATAAAAAAGCGATTTCATGAATAAAAAAATCTGATTTATTTATCTCAAACATCTGACAAAATTTTATAAATTTCTTTAAAGCAAAAATGGGTTGAAAATATTCATAGAAATATATTTAATTTTTAAGGAATAAAAATTAAATATATTAATAAATTATTTATTTTGTTTAATACGAACATTCTCACAAAATTTTAATATTTTCCGTAGAGCCAAAATAATTTTAAAATATTCCTAGAAACATGTCACATTTTTAATGAATAAAAGAAATTGAATTGCTTCGTTTATCAAAAACGATCAGGCAAGATTTTAACAATTTTAGTTTAATTAATTTTAAATATTTTATCACAAATATTTACAGAAATGCATTTAATTTTTTATGAGTTAAAGAAATCGAATTACTTTGTTTATCCAACATTAGTAGTACTCGCACGGTGTTGCCCGCGACATAGCATCCAAGAAGAAAAAATAGTTTTTAAATTTCTATACCCTCCACCGATATGAAATAGACATGTTACGCAACATCAAATAAACATAAAAATAGATTCAAAAATTATCAAAAAATACAATTTTTTTATAGCAGATATTCAGAAATACTTAGACTTTTAAATGGATAAAAATATGATATGACCATAGACAAAACACAGGCGACCATTTCGCTCCTTAAGATATTCATTCTGTCTCCGTAATTCAGTTGGAGGGTGATTTAAAAAAAGACGGTTATTTCGCTCATCAAAACACATTTTTACGCTGTGTGGATATTATTTCTCTAATATTCACTAACCGAATGTTTCTTTCCTCTTCATTTTTCTTATTGCTCGGCAAATGAGGCTTTTTGGTATTTAATGTGCTCCCTATAAGGTTGGATTCATTCTTTTGGGTAGAATGATATTTGAGTCGCTTCTTAAAATCAGACGTAAAATGTATACCGCATGCAAACATCAATTCTTGCTAATTGCATATGCGAAGGTTGAGGTTTTCACCCATGCGCGGATAAATGCAAAGTTCAAATCACAATTATAAAAATCTTTTTTTATTTTAATATGATTTTAATATACTAAATCCTTCCCCAATAAATGCTGTATAAAATGGTATAAATATCTGAAATGTCCGTTAACTATTTCTCGAGTTTTTGGAGTTCAAACATACAGACGATTTCCAGAGAGAGATTTCATTTTATACTATGTACAGATATTTAATTCTTAGTGTCTAAATGAAACTGTTTACTTTGTTTATCACGAACAATCTGATAAAGTTTTCCAAAAATAAAATTCCAAATGGTGGTAAAATCTTCATTGAAACATATTGAACTTTTAATGACTAAATGAAGTTGAATTACTTTATTTATCACGGACAATCTGATAAAAATTTCACCAATTTCTTTAGAGCCAAAACTTTGATGAAATATTTGCTAATGAAATGATTATGGTTTAATATTTATTGCTCAGATAATTGCTTATCCATAATAACATTGTTATATTCTCGATCTGATTCCATTTAAATGGCACGAATATATACGTTATTGCTAAACAATTAGAATTAACGCTTTATCAAGTGAAGATGAGCTCCCTCCTCTCAATAGCTGAATTGCTTTCGTAATTATCATTCCAGTTACAAATCTGTTAAGAGGCGTTGATAGGTTAATTGTTGACAAACATGATGGTACGATTCCCCATTCTAACGTTTAAATTAAACTGCGAAATGTCAATGCGTTCAACCTTAAGCTAATATGATGAACATTAAGCACAGAGGAGTAGTGTGTGCAATTAATACATACTCAAACGAATACCTATTGGAATATGAGGTGATTACACTATCCAATTGTACTTCAAATGCCATAGTCGCAAATTATTCTCATACATTAAATTTTGTCTGATGTTCCGAAAATATATACAATTTGAATAAAAATAAACAATATATATAATTATCTTTAATATCTCCTCTATGTTTTTACTCACAAAGGAATAGATGTATAAACTGTAAATATATATTAAATATTAGTGAGGAAAATAACAAAACATTTATTTGAATATGTGATAAAGGACTTTCTAGAATTCCAATTAATATTTTACGATATCAAATAACATAAAAATTAACAGATTCTTTTTGTTTTAAATCTTAGAAAATAGTCATTTATAGATCCGGAGAAATGAAATGTTCTTAGTTTATTATTGAAATTTAAATAGGCTTATATAAACAAATACCTTTTATTAATGGCAATTTCCATTAGCAGTGTATATATAATTTGAAAAGAGATAAAATTTAAAAAAATTTTCTTTAATATCTACTCTATGTTCATATTTTCAAAGCAATAAATGTATAAATTGTTATTTAATATGTAAATATACATTAAATATTAGTTGTAAAAATAACAAAAAAATTATTTCAACGTATAATAAATGTCTTCCTAGAATTCCATTAAATTTTTTTACGAAATCAAATAACATAAAGAATTAACAGTCATTTATTTTAAACCTTAAAAAGCAGTGATTTATAGATATGAAGAAATGAAAATATGTTTTAAATTTATAATTAAAATTTAAATATGCTTATATAAACAAATATTTTTTATAATGATAGTTTCCATTAGCAGTGTTTTGACTTTCAGATTTAAGTAAAAGTCCTACCTTTCAAAGCAATTGGATAAGCAATATTCAATTTAGTATCGTCCTAATTATTAAAAGCTTTTTAAATATTATCTTTACTTGCAGTATATATATTTTTTTATTCATGTTATTATATTTCTTGTTATACGTGAAAATGTCTTGAAAATTTGTGTTCATGAATTTTAAATGTCAACATTTACATCTTCTCACGACAATATATATAGAATTACGTATCTGTATGAAGTTAGGATACTTTTTTCCTCAATTTAATTAACTATACAAACTTAAAATAGCATTTTTTCTTTAAATAATAACTATTTAGTCTCATTTGAGTGAAGTTTTATTTAAGTTAATTTCCGAATCAATTAAAGACTTGATATGACGTTTCTAACTGTAATGAAAATATTTAATCTTTTGCTAAATTTGACTGAACAGTCAGTCAAAGAAGTACGCAAATGTTACATTGCCAACGGTTTTTGAAAATTGGTTAAAATTTTAAGTCTTTAGCTCATCAAGAAACCAGTATCAAATTTATTGCGAAATTTACACCGGGCGGACAGAAAAAGCAGAAAGCGAGCTAACAAAAAAATATGTTAATAAAAAATCAAACTGATGAATAAAAGGCTATAAGTTTAAACAGAATGTATCAATAACATGATATACATTCTTTTCAATAAAACGGACGCTTTCTTCTCTTTGTATGAATTACATAATTTTTTTCTAGAGGCAATTATCTAATGATACTTAACAAAAACAAATACGCACAACTTAAAAAATACTTAAAACAAATACGCACAACTACTTTGGTGAAATCTTTCATCCCTAATGCTTCATCATTTTCATTACTATCTACAAATCAAAAACTAACAATAAATAATAATAATAATATTGTAATTCAGTAAAATATGGCATACTCATTGAATCTCTGATTTTTATGCGAAAATAAAACAAAATTGTGAAATATTTATTAACATTTGTAAAGTTTAATTGGTTGAATAGCATTAAATACATAAAACATTGATTAATAAACATGAATTGTATATTTTTAGATTGACAAATAATTAATACACTTTTCGAATTGAAATAAAATAGAATATTTCTAAATGATAAGTGAAAAAAAAAAGAAATAAATAATCTAAGTATTAGGCCAAACCAAAACGCTGCGTAAAATCCCCATTAACGCTTTCATCTTTAGGGCTGCCTTTCGATCATCTGCAGGGTAAACTAGTGTAAATTGCCTAGATATCCTGACTATAACAAATGTTGAAAAATTGATTAAATATTTACTGCCCATTTAAAAAGTAAATTTCTCAATAACTTTCATTAAATTATTTTTAAGATATTCCAAATCGACCCCCAGTACTTGAAAAAGAATTAACATATCTTATTGAACCACATTATTTGTGCATTTAATGACTACATGGAATATCACTTAAAGGTATTCATACACTGAAGGTATAAATAATTTTTAATTATCCCTTTCTTGTATCGTGAATTGAGGCAAAATAATTAGTTTGGCCAACGATAAAGGTATTTCAACACATTCTAGATTAAACGTACTGAAACTAAAATTCGACATAATAGAATCAACGTTTCATTTTTCTTGCTCTTTACTGGATACAGGCGAACCGGTTTCCTAGTTTTATTTCAGTAATAAACTTGAGTTGTTGTTGTTAGAAATGGCACTTGCCACGGACAAGCGCACTGACGGCCGTCAGTGATTTTAAGCCGAAGGAGCGTCTCTTGTTTTTGAAGTAGCTCCAAATAGGATCAAGAGTATGACTTAGGTACAAACTTATCACATTAGCTTATACAACCCCTTTTTACAGGGGAGAGGCCCTTTTGCACATCTCACAGATAGTACACAGAAGAAAAACCATGCCCGAACCAGAACTCTAACCCTGGACATCCAGATCACTAGGGAAATGCGATACCTCTGTGGAAGTATGCTGGCATAAAATTGTTCCATATTATTATGCGATATAAGCGTAATTTCATGGAAATAAAAAATGATGAAATGTAATCATGATAAAACAGGATTTACGTAATACGGAGGAACTACATATACAAAATCCGAATACTAAAATAAGTATTCGGATTTTGTATACGTAGTGATTGAAGAATTAGTATAAAAAATTTTAATGAGAAGAATGATTCACTCACGATTAATGATAATTTATAATCCGACTCTTTCTAATAATCTAATACTCATTAAATTGTAAAAAAAGTTAATCAAAAACTTATGGTAATCCTTTCAAAAGAATCATTAAATGATGGAAGAATAAGCATTTAAATCTTATTTTTGGAAGAAAAATATTCTTTGTTAACATGGATTTAAACTGCAAGATATAGCAAATATAATTGTGTATTAAAGACAATACAGGTAAACATTGCTTTTCTGTACAATGAATCACAACTAGTAATTCCTTGCTCCGAAAATATAAAAAAGAATGCTGATTTTTAAAAGTTTACATAAAAGAGTTTAAATATGTAGGATTATGTATTACTTACAAATAAATTTATTATAAAATGCCATAAGAAGAATTAACACTAGCAGAAGACAGAAAAAAAATGATTAAACAAATGAACTCAATTTTTATTATCACTGAAGGTTACTGTTTTATCAGAAGATTTCATCTATTTCTTTCTTTTGAATTGAGAAGAGATATTTACATTTAGTAAAATGCAAATTCTAAATTTTCTCGTGAAATGTAAGATTTGCATTTTACTAAATGCAAACATTTTTTTTAATATTTGCATTTAGTAAAATGCAAATACTACATTTCAGGAGAATGTAGTATTTGCATTTTACTACATTCTCGTGAAATTATCATTTTTATGAAGAATTGCCTCACTAGTGCCCTAAATATAATATTTTAAAATCATGGGATTAAATATTTATTTGGATTGAAAATATCTCTTATATTCATATCAGTCAATGAATATCGATTATTTTGATATCAATCGCTGAATATCAATTCTATTCATATCAATCACTGAATATCAATTCTATTCATATCAAACAATGAATATCATATCCATATCAATCTATGAATATGATTTATATCCATATCAATCAATGAATATCAATTATATTCATATCAATCAATGAATAACAATTATATTCATATCAATCAATGAATATCAATGAATATCAATCAATTCAATCAACAGAAAGAACAGTAAGATAGAAATGAAATGTATTGACGAAAAAAAAACAATATCCTAAGATAGATAAGTGAAAATATTTCCACATTTTGGAGCTAAATATTATTTAACAAGAAATTACTAATATGATATACATGTTTTGCCAGTATCGAATTTTACAGTTACGTTGTAATAATTCGTAACATTTCTCCAATTGTAAAATTTATTTTTATTCAAGTTTTAAGATCAAAGAAATTCGAGCTTAATACGAATATTTCAAGACAAATACGTCTTGACATAGAAATTTTAAAATATTCAACAACATGGAATAGGGGAAGATTCGTAGGGAGTTCTCTTTTATGGAATGTGTATGGCTTGGGAACAAAAACAGGTATCTACTGTCACGTATCGCCATTATATTTTTGGCAACGTTTTAACAATGAAAAGAAGATACAAGGCGTTACATTCAGAACGAGAACAGAAAGAACAGGCTGGGGAATATTCAGCATATATCTCCCTTTTCCATCCAATGTCAACTGGATATAAGAATAGAATTGATTCCCTAAACTCCGATGATGGCATTACGTCGTAAAAACCTATTCATGGAAGAAGAACCGCTAGTGCATCACATTTCTAAAGCCAAGGAACGGAGTTTATTATTATTTTTATCTCCTTTTCTTTGCTGTAGGATAAAATAAGCCGTCTTATCATCTTTACTCCGAGACTTCGCAAAACGACCCGTCAAGTCCTTTCTCCGAGTTCACGATCTCTATCATATTTTATATTCACTCAGGAATTTCCGTATCATTCTTCTTCCTTCTCTTTTCTTCCATTTCTTCATCTTCAAAGGAAAGAACGCAGGAAGGAAATGGCCTTTGACTGATACTAACACCTCCAATATGTCCCGACAAGAAAAATTATTTCGGAGAAAAAGAAGAATTGTGAATAACGTTTATTTGATAAATTATTTTGAGAAAGACATATTTCGCTCGTGACATTCCGATCTAGAGTCAATAATGCAGGACCTCTGTGCTGCAGAGAGTTAAGAGTGATGCAGCGAATTCACCTTTTTGTTATTATTGCAATAAAATGAGAAATGACAAAAACCTCTTTGAACTAGCAAGAATTCACAAAAAAAATTATTCTATTTTAGTCGTAAAAAATTTTAATGTTCTTTCTCCCACTTTTTGAATTGCATTTCGTATTCAAAGCACGTTCGTTTCAGTTTCTTCCCCAACTATAAAAGGTTAGCCATTTTAGATAAATATACCAAAAATTAAAGAACGTTTATTTTGGAAATAATCTATTTACGGTTTATTGTTTGGAAAACGTTTATTAATATGAATTTTATTTACTTACTCTGAGGAATTTCAGGCTTGTCTCTGAAGGGTCTATCTGAAATGAAAATAAAGGGATATGTCAGTATCACAATTAATTTAAATATGCAAATCAATTAATTAGGCTAGTAAATTCTGTAGTTTAAGAAATTCTATTTAAATAAATAATTTATTCCTTAAAAGCTTTTCCATCATGTCTTAAAGCTGCATCTTGTATGGTAATAAACTTAATCATCTTTCAGCCACGGATAAATGAAAGATTTGTACTTTGTATCAAATCAAGCGGTATTGTTTTGAAAGATCAGAATGATCGAAAATTTATAATCAAAATACACAAATACAAACAAACAATAGTACAAAAATACACTGCATTCACTTAGATGGTGGAATAAAACATAAGGTTGACTATAAGATAGCACAAAGATGGAGAAAAGACAGTACTTTCTTAACCACTTCCTTTTTCAATTAGGTGACACTATATTCATTTTTTACAAAATATTAAATTGCTATAAAATAATCGGCCATATATTGTGAAGATGTTATGAGAATGTGGGAAATTTTTAGACTCAATTTCTATCTTGTCATTATTGCATTATAATGCTGTACCTACAACTTAAGAACAAACCTCCAAGGAACCACGTACTTGAGAATGAGAAGCTTTCAGCATGATGGTTGATCCTCGCCTCCTCAAGCCTCTTTTCAACGACTTGTCGAATCTTCATGCGGGCCATACGGTCCCTTGTTTTACCACTCTTGGGGCTTATTGAGATCCGTTGATCCCTGGACATTTTATAGACAGTTTGAATGAAAACTTCGGATGCGTCCATAGGCATCAAAGCCCTCCAAGAAACCACTCCAAGAAGAGTAAAAGGTTCCTGAAGATTTGACAGGTCGTTGGAACTAGGCTTTAGAGGGTGCATGAAAAGTTGGGAATCTCTCTCCACTCTTCGATGAAGGGACGTACATCCTTAGGGAAGTGTTGTACCATGACCAGTGATAGGCCTTAGAATTCAACAACAGTTCTCACCAGTGTTGCTCTAACGATGGTTCGATAATTACATTTTTATCATTATGCAATCGAGGTGGATCAAAGAGTCAGTGATATAACTTGCAACTTAAGAATTATCGCCTTCTTACCTATCACCTATACTAAATATTTGATTGGGGAAAAAGAAATCTGTTATTACTTTACAGTCATCTACAGAGAAACTGATGGATTTCTTTTTCAATTATTTTCAAAAATTCCATATAGAAAAAAATAAAAAATAATAATTGAAAGAAATATATTAATTTCTCTGTAGATGGCCGTAAAATAATAATGGATTTCTTTTTCACCAACTTAATATATCAGAAAATCCTTGCACCTCCTGTCATACACATTTAGTCAGTACCAAGTAAATTGCAATTAATATCAATGCCAATGGTACACACCATTCAATATAATTTTTTCAATATACCTTAGAATCATTTTCAAATTAGTCTTTGATATCAGTCTTGACGCAAGTGTAAGAACCAATATTCGCAGTAGTATATTGTAATGAGAAAAGACTGAATTATATCTTGTGTATGTTGCAAAGGAATGGTCAAATATAATCAAATATAAGTCTTAACTTATAAATGATTTAATTAACCCATGTATAAATCTAAATCTATGATGCATTTTGAATTTTACGCATCAATGGGAAAGTATATGTCGAATTGCATTTTCAATAATGTTAAATTTCTTAAAATAATTTCAGATGCATTCCAATAAAAGCTTCATAAATCTTTCTAGGCCACAACAATGAAATATCAACCCATTTTCTTTTATCTCCGTGAAGACAAATCGCTGCCTAGTTTTCCTAATATAAATCCACTACTTCTCCTTTTAACAAGAACATTTCGACGTAAGTTTCTTTCACTCAATGTTGCCATAATATTGAAAATAAATGAGATTTTCCAGGAGTCGTTATTGCAGAGTTGAACAAGATTCATCGATTTAAACTGCATTCTTAGAAATGGAAGCCTGGCCAAAAAGTAGAACGAAAAATTTTGAACAATTCAAAAACTGTCACGCAGGCAACCTTATTCGAAAGGTGTCTCTTTGGTAGTTCTAGGAAACCATGAAAATAACAAGTTCTTAAAAACGATATAAAAAAATATGGATTTCAGTAACATAGGGAAAAAATTGACAACTGGAAGAGTAAAGAAAACGAGTTCGTTCTTCTTTTTTTTCCAAACCATTCCTTCTTTTTCTATGCTTCAAAGCATTCTAACTAGTATTTTTTTCCTTGGTTCTTTTTCTCGAATAACACAGATATCGTTATTTCTTTCCCAGAATGTTTCAAGTAGAGTGTTAACAACTTGAGTTTATAAAGTAAACTCTTATGGTTTAGGTTTCACAGTAAAAGTTGAAATCGTTTTCATTTCTTTTGACTCTCAAGAAAAAGAATGATTGCTTTCGGAACAGAATCTTTTGAGTACATTTCTTTTTATCGTCTGCTGTAAGAAATGTCGTAATTTATTGTTTAAAATAACATATAATAACCTGCTGTCAAAGTTTATAGATTTAAGGCCCTTTAACGTAACTCAAAATCTTTTAGTACGAGTACAATAACATTCATATGCAATGCCACTATTAACGATTTACAGAAAGTTGACCCGTGTATTTCTATACATTATGTTTATATAATGTTTAGTTAGTTAATAATGTTATGTTTTATAATGTTCAGTTAGTTAATAATGTTATGTTTTATAATGTAAGGTATGTTACTTAAGATTATTCAAAATGATAATAAGTAGACATATTTTTAAACACTTAATTAAAATTTCTAATAATACATTATATATTTATTGTATATTTCCAGTTAATTAAGTAATATTTATTATTACTTTTCATAAATTTGTATTATTTCTTTGTCAAAAATCTCAAGTTAGTACTAAAAATTATGCTAGAAATATGGATATTTTCCAATACCAGAAACAAATCTGAAAAATAAAAATGAAATGTCTTAGAAATGATATTTTTATAATTAGTTTTTGAATACGTTTTCCGTATTTAAGTAATTAATAATTATTTGAAAATATGAATTCGGTATTTTTCAAGTATTATTACTTGAATATTGTTGAGCAAAAGAAACATACGAATGTTCCTAACTAAATTAAATTCATAAAGGTAATAAATGATGTAAAACCATTTGCAAAGTTTTTACTCCTGAAAGCTAATAATACAACAACAAAAAAGATAGCAAAAAGTAGATTGAAAAGATGATACTATGCGTATTAAGATATATTATTTTTTAAAAGATAAAGATCAAATTTTAAATTATTATTTCAAATTTAGCTACTTCATTACTTGAAGGAAGCGTTATAGCATAACTTCTATTTGTCATACAATGTTAGTTATATCAAATTTCAATTGTCTTAAATATATTTATTTATATCAAATCCTCGAAATCCTCTAGATTTCACGAGTGTAATCAGCTCGAAAGGTTTTTGAAGAATGCTACTATGAAAATTATAATGGTTGTAAAATTTGCAAAATCTTTAACTTAATCCTAATGATCAAATATGGGTACTTAATTATTAGACAGTCCGACTTAATCGCCAAATTTGAAGTCATCGCCAATGGTTAGCTAAACCACCAATTATGGCAATCCTGCGATGATGTAATCTGTTGATCTTTATCGCCAAATTTAAATCCGCCGCCAATGAGTTCTTAAACCCTTGGCGATCGTTGGAAAATACGGTCGAATACGTAAGTACCCAAATATCTTATAAGATACCTTCATTCAAATTTCTTAAATAGTGCAAAAGAATCATTGAGGTTGTTTTTTAAAGAACACAGATTTGGAAACTGATTTCTGAAGAGCACTCAAATAGTATTTAGATAATTATCCGAATCAAGATTATTGTTCATTTCTTCAGAAATTTTAGCACAATAATTAAATATCTAATTCAAACTAACAAGTTTGAATTTAAAAATAAGTTATACAAAATAAAGAATGTCTTTAAAATCTTTACGTACGTTTTAACATCAGTCACGCGTTCAGAAACAATTCATTTGTATTCTAGATTATGGGCTACCATATGTTAAGATGATCATTAAGAGACTATATTTTGCCAGTAAAGTAAGAAAAAAGCGTATATATTGATGATATGATATAGTTTTAAACTATCATGAGTATGATTTTTAAAAATTAGTTTAAAAGCATTGGTCTAATTCCAAAGTTTTTCCATAGTTCAATATTACTAACATTCTGCTTATAGGAAAGAATGATTTGTAATGCCATTCTGAGAGAGATATAAACAAAGAAATGAGAGGTGCGAAGTTAACATTCAAGGGATTAGAAGAAAAAAATGATGCTAGAAATAATGGCAAAAATAGCAGAAATAACAGAAAAAATAAGTTTTATTTTAAAAAATATATTTGTAATTCAGAATAAAATTATTTGTAATTCAGCAGCAATTCTGGAAGAGTATTGTTTAAATATAAAAAATGACGTGTAAGAGAAATAAACTAAACACTGAAATATTTTTCATCCTAATCTGAGCAAAAAGATATTTTTTTCCTTATATGTCTAATGGTTATTTGCCTTTGTTTGAAATCCAACATTTTGCATCTGCCAGTACTTTTAAATATAAATGAACTGTTTGCTACGGTTTAATATCTATCCAATGAATTTAAATATATTCGTGTTAAAATTTAATTTGATACTTTCGTTTGCGTTACATTTTTCAATGACATAAAGTATCTATTTGCATTTACTTTGGTGATAGATAATCATTTCCAATTGTAAAAAATTTTGTTTCTATATATTCGATTTATTCTTAAAGCTTGTTTTATGATTTTAAGATTGTTCTTAGAAATTTTCGATACTTTTCCGTTAGCTTGGCGTCAGCGAAAACTCGCCAAATAATGTAGAATTCTCCCAAATTTCTAACAACGATTTTAAAGCTAAAAATTTCCAAATTTCTTTTCTTCAAAAGTACCAAATTTTTATTAATATAGTGATAGGCTAACACAGTAAATAAAATTATTTCCAGTAATTAGGAATCAAGTTTATTATTATTTATTCAATGTTTCAGCCAAAATTATATAATTCTCTAAAATGAATATAGGGATATGATTTAGATTTAACTGTTAAAGCATGTTCATTTCCATACTCATAAGAACCAAAAACTTAGTTTTAAAATAGATTGATATTTTGAACGTAAAAAAGAACGAATAATAATAAAATCAATACTTGTTTTCGGCTGATACTTGAATACATAAAAAGAAAGATACATTTTTCATTGCAGAGGTTTTTAAAAGAATATATACAAAAGATTAAGGCATTTCCAAGACCATAAATGAAAAAAAGTATCCACAACTCTTCCCAGCTACAATAAGCACAAAAGAGAGTTTACTTTAAATTTCAAGACCCACTTTTCTAAGTGGTCTAGCTAAATTATATTTTTACTGGAAGTTTCTTTATTAACTAGAAAGAACTTTTAAGTTCAGTAAAGAATATTTTTTCTAAAATAGTTGTGAAGATACTTTAAAGTCCCTTATATTCAAGAGTGAATATTTTAAGATACAGATTAAAACGATTTTTTTTACTTTACGTGTAAAGATAGCAAAAGTATTACTTGAACAGATAAATGAGAACTAAAAAAAATATAAAAAACGTATTTTTAGAAAAAGTAAGAAGGATACAAAATATTTAATTACCTAATTTGAATTTTAAAAAACGATGAATAAGAAAACAAATTGCTTTTTGCAAAATATTGTCATTGACACTTTTTTTATAATGCTGCTAGAAAACAGTCTGTTAATAAATTATTCTTGTCAGCTAGGAAAAATATAATATTTCTAGAAACAAAGTATTTTTCCTACCAAATTTCAAACAATAAGAATTAAAGCTGATTTTAACTTTCTTATTTTTTAGTAAAATTACTGATGTCAAAGACAATTAATCAAAGTTCGTAAATAAATTACAGAATATATTTCCAAATTTATGCTATAGACACACTTTGTCTGATATGTTTTAAATTCTGTTGATAATTTTCTCATGAAAGCAAATTTTAAAAATTTGTATTTCTGTAAATACTGCCATTAAAACTGTTTGCATTTCTTAAAGAACTGCCAATAAAGCTACATTACTTTGTTAAAAAGTAATTATAATTTTTTGTTGAAATTACATAAGTAGAATTGACATTATCAAATTAATAACCAGATAATATAAATAAATGATTAAATAACTTAATTTTGAAATAATATGCCAACATAACGATATTAATAAAGATTAAGTACAGTCGGGGCCTCCGAGAAGAGCGTTATCTCTTCTACGGGCCTGGAACAGCAGAAAGGGGAAAACGACTAAGCGATGGTTGCTTTTCGCTTAACGTATTGCTTCCATCCTTTTTCGTTTAGTTTTTTCACCTCCCTTCATTAAATAAATTGTGAAAAATAGTTTTAAATTTAAGAATAACAAATAGCATAGTTGAACTTTGTTTAGTTGATGATAATTTTATATAGAGCTATTAAATTTAATTATGTATAAACATTATAAACACATAAAATGCGTGAAATATATGAATTTTTTTAAGTTCTGGTATTTGGCATAAAAATAGTTATAAAACTGTTTAAGTTAGATTTTTCCTTTCTTTAAAATATTTTAATGGGTATTTTTTAATACTATTTGAAAGGAAAAAAAATTATAAAAATGATTTAACCTTAACTTCAAATTGCCAGAGTTACGTCAGCCATCTGATTCTTTAAAATACAAAATTCCCCCAAGAAGCACTACAAGGAGGTGTGATTAGTCTTTACCTCGTATTTTTTTCCCTCAACAATTTAAATATTATTATTAATATTAATACTTTATTTCCATGAATGCAACTAAAATGAAATGATAATATGCAGGGTTTTTTTCTTTTGCCTTTACGTAACTTTGCGTTACTATTTTTGAACTTGAAATAGTTAGTTAAAAATATAATTATAAAAAAAGACATACATTTTTTAATGGTCTTTTCTTTCGTTTTCGTTGTCATACATATACTTGTGAAATTTAAATTTAGAATTTTACCTAATATTATTTTTTTTATGTTGATCGTATATTTTTTAAGTGGAGAAGACTTTCATTGTCTCTTAAAATAAATTTAAAGATTTTGAAACTTGTTAAAAAAAATTGTAGTGATGTCTCTCCTCTGAATGTGCCAAATGTCCTTTATCAATATCATGCAAATATTCTCTAGCAGTAGAATTTGTCATTTCAAAAATCAACTTTTTTTTCACTGATAATAATTTTATACAGTCCCTACATTTCAAATAAGGTTTTTATTGTACAAAATAAACAACCCTTCTTCTTCATCCGTAAAATTATAAAAAACTACACTTTTTATTTCGAATTCTCAAATTTGGAAGAATTTTTTTTCAGGAAAAATCACACAAAAATTGACTAAATCTGTCTTCCAGAGGATCAATTTAATATTTGTGATTTAAGACAGCTATTAAGAGAAATTTGTAGCTGATAAATAATTACATCTTTCATTGTTTTGGTTGTATGTTCCAAACAAAAGATTTCCTCAGTCAATTTTTCCATGTTCTTTCTTTTTTTAAACCTGAAATAGATTTTTTTTCTATTCCTTTATCCGTTTAATGCATTTCTCCAGAAACTGTAGCCTATCGACAGAAACTTTTTTGAACGATTTACTATTTTCTTCTAATTTGTCATAACCTTTTCGAAGACTTTTTCTATTCAATATGCCCCACATTTTTTAATTATTTCAATGAATTCAATCGCTCCTTCGCAAACAAAGTCATTCATTCTATTTAATTTTTTTACATTTGCTAAATCAAATATCTTTACACATAAACCAGCATTTTGACTCTAAATATTACTGATAGTTTTATTTATCGGAAGTAATAATATTATTCTTCCAGAACTTCAGAAACTATCGACTTATTTACAATTATTATTTTAAAAAGTAAAATATTTCCTGAGAAAAAAGTTTCAAGAGAATTAAAAGCAAAAAATTAGGCAAACAAATTTAAAAAATTAATTTTCCGTTAAGCAAAAAAAAGTTTATAAGTAAAAACAAAATTATCCTGCTATTAGTCTAACACAAATAGAATTATATGAATCGTTTAATCACTCGTTTTTACATTCTGCAATGAATTAAGAAAATCCAGTTCTAAAAGGAAAGAAAGGATTTTAGGCTTAATGTATACTTTACATTTAAACTTATAACTAGAAAAAAACCCTGTTGTTAAGTAAAAAAAATTAAGCTTAATTACTCACATGATAACCAAATGTCATACGGTACTTCGTTTTAGTAATCCAGAGGCGATGTTATAGAATTTTATTGCAAAAAAGGCTAAAAAATCTTCACTATCACAAACTAACGGACGCTAAGTACAATGGACATTAACTGACCAACGCTGAATCCAGTCCATCGCTTAGTTACAAGCGATAATGGCTGAAACTGGTTTAGTTCCTGGCCCATAGAGCTCTTATCGCTCTTCCTTCTCGGAGGCCCCGGTACAGTACAGCATAACTAAATTGCGGCCCTTTAAAGTCCAATAAAGCGAATTTAAAATCGCCATTTTTTTCATAAATATCTTGAATTTGACTTAATAAAAATATAGAACATTATTTTCAACTAGAAATCTATTAATTTAACGAAACAAATTTAATTTAAAAAATGAGAATGAAATATACCATTTGAAATTTCAAGCTATCAAGTAAGAACATTATTTGCATTAACTAATTTAAGTCATTAGCCAGTTTGAAACAATTGTGAGTCTTCTCTATCGGTCCCTATCCATCTCTCTATATATTGGTATACAAATGTAATGACAATTTTTATTAACTTACATGTTTTTTTATTTTATTTTTCTAGCTGCAGTTGAAATAACAGCTAATATGATTACTACAGCTGCTAGAATTTGAGATGAAATAACAGCTATGTTGTCATGATTCTACGCCAACCTTTTGTAAATGCATCTACTGTTAAAAAGGCATAGGTAACAATAAAGCAATACAGGTAAAAACAAGTCAGCCATTAAAAAAACGTATCTGCTTTCAAAGTAGTATACGTAATAATAATCAATACTTGTAAAAACAGGTAAAAATTAATTATTAATCATACAATTAAAGATGCTGATGAATATTGTCATTTATGATTTGCGAATTCCAATTTCAAGCTTTAATTATTCAAAACACCCTAACGAAAACATCATTCTTTAACATGATAATAATTAAACAGTTTCGACGAATACACTGTACAAGAATTATTGAATTAATTACATGCAATTATTTAGAGGAATGTTTGTTGAAATATCTAGTGAAACGTTTATGGACAATGCATTATACAAATTGATAAAATCAATATTCCAAGTTAACAGAAAAAAGATTAAAAATACTCTCATCAAAAGTCCATAAGACATGCATGATGGTGTTTGCCATACTCTTTTTCCTAACAACAAATCATCAGTTCAAAAATGATTAACAGTGCAAAAATACTTCCCAAAAAATACATTTAAAATAAAATTATCGAGAAAAAAATATCGTATGTCTTCCAATCAAACATCAAATATTTAAACATAATTAAGAAACTAGATTGTTATTTTTGATTAATCTCTCCGATTCAACATAAAAATAAATCAAGAAAAAATAAGTAGATATAACAAGGGAAAAACTAATAAAAATAGAAGAAGATGTCCTGGTGTTAGAAGAAGAAAAAATAAATGAATACTATAGACTTTGCGCCAAATTTGTACTGTGTGCAGAGCATTCAAAGCATTGTAAATCTCAATAGGAGGAATCTTTGGTTATCGCTTTCCGGAATTGCGCAGTGGTTGAAATGTGTTACTTTTCAAGGATTTTCTGATACTGGATCTCAAACTGCGTACTTCTTACTTAGCGAATATTTCTCTACATTTTCATTCATTTATTTACTCTTTATTAAACTTCCAATGTGAGAAAATGCCTAAAAAGGATTAAAAAGGGGAAAAATTACTTTTTAAGTAGTTTGAACGGATGGTGCAATTCTGCAGTCCTCATAAACAATTCAATATTGATTTAAACGCCATGGGAATTGACTCATTTCTATATTTAAAAAAAATTATATTTTGGTGTTTCATTATCATGATCAGTGTTTACCCTGATTCTATGAACAACAGAAACATTGAATCACACTCATGTCCATAAATTAAAGATAGTTCAGAGTCACAAGGAAATAAAACTCTAAAATGCATTATCAACCGTAAACCCGTATCAACCGAATACATACATCTTCAAAAAGCATATTCAAATTGCATCAAGTCGCCTGATGAAACCGATAGTATGTCATAATGACGAAAGAGTTAGAGAGCGATATGTAAAATATAAGGCAACGAAATAAAATTGTTCGCAAGCGTTTTTATAAGCATTTTAGTGCAACAACCACACAGTTATAAAACCAAAAACGCATTTGGATTATTGTTTGCTTGGTGCAATTATCGGCCGTCTGAAATGCGGACATACCCCGCTGAAAGCATTTGAGAAACATTGAAATCTCGCCGAGTTTCACCTGCAGGCTTTGGCAGTGATTCCAAGATGGTGGTAATGTGAATAGACGTTACCACCACAGGTTTTCCCCGAGTTACAAGGCCGAAGGATAACCGGTATTTGGAGTTTGGAGTAGAGACCATGCATTATGAACACCACAACAGCAAGTTTGTGTAATATTTTCCAACATCCATGTTTAGCTTGCAATTTGATTCCGTACTTTCATATGTAAAGCGTCAGGTACCCGTTACCTCCATTCAGAATATAATCGAAAGACAACGTTACGGTAGTGCAGGAATGCTCGTTTGTGGAGGAATTATTTGGGTTCCAGAATTGACCCACATGTTCAAATTGAAATCATTGTAGGCCAATTCAATCGCGACATCATTTTGGAACAACATGTACGTTTGTTTCAGGTTACCATGGGCGCTGAATTCGTGTTTATGGATGACAACGCCCGTTTTCAACATGCAAGTATCTTAACTTAATGCTTTCGATTAGAGACCCGTGTTGACTGGCTAGTATTAGTGCTGGGACATGTTTGGTGGGACATGAAGACGAGTTTCAGCCTGTCATCCCCCTCCTACCGGTTTACCGGAGCTTCGAAGAGCATTGCTTGATGAGTGGTGTAATATTTCAGAAGACCAGATCGATATTTTGATACTCAGCATGCCTAGGCCTTATCTGCACTGTATTGAATCGTCTGTGAGACGTACTAAGTATTAACCATTGTACCAAGCATGTATCATTGGTTTTAGTATTTTTTTTTTTGTAATTTGTTTCAATGAGTAGAAAAAAAGCATTATTTATTATTATCAATCAAACATTTTATTAATTATACCAAATACATAAGAGCCTTTTTTTTGTTCTTCTACTTTTATCGGATGGCCTGGTTGGTAGAGCGTTGGACTCGTACTCCTTAGGTTACGAGTTCAAAACTGACCGGTCAAAAGATTCCCCGAGTATATGGCGACTGACGATAGTTAAATATGTTCGTGGTCGCAAAGTACTCCATATCGAGAGTAATATAACTGGGGGTAGTGGGTCAAAGTTGATCGTTCTCTGTTCCATGTCTAAATTACGATCTGAGATGTATGAATGAGTTTGCATGAATGAAATCCATCCCCTAAACCGGTTTGTGACGTGTGTGTAGCTAAGTCGTACTCTTGGCCCTAGATGGAGCTACTTGTAAAAACAAAGAGATACATTTCTTAGGCTTAAAATCTGCTGATCGTATCAGTGGAGACTTGTCCACGGCAAGTGCCATTAGTCACAACACATAACAACGTTTACTAATAAATGTATTAATTATAATTTGGTTTTTTTTCTGACTCTTTCTTTTCTTGAACTTGCATTATCCTTAATTTACGGACATGCGTGTTTTTTAAAAGCAAATAAAATTGCTCATTAAAAGACTTTCCTAATTCGATACCCATAATTTTATGAATCAAATCTCCTACTCAACAACTTTCATTGAAAAATTATTTTTATTCAAAAATTTATGTAGTTGATATTTTCAACTTACCACGATTATTTAACGAATTAGTAAATTAAAAATTCATAATACTTTCCAAAAAAATTCAGTGATAAAATTGACAGATCTTTGATGAAAATGTCATGTAATTCTTTTCCATATTGTACATTGAAATCCATCGATTTCAAGATACATCTACAATAAAAAATATAAACCCAGTTCTAAATCAAAAAGGAAAGAAAACACGACAATAAAAATACGAATCGTCTGCTACAGACCCCATCAGGGAATGATCGGCATTGGTTGCGTCGTTCTAATGGGGATGAAGAGCGAAGAAGTGAAGTGTAATGAAGCGGTCTGCTACTGCCACAGCTGCTGAATGGTCTGGGTGGTTGTCAAATCACAACCAACGTAATTTTAAGTCTCGGGAAACACTTAACGTCTACGTCGACCGATGGCCATATGGAATGCACATCAATCAGAGTGATTTATACGGCAGTGGGGAGCTATCCTGTCCTGCCTTATCAAGGTTGTTTCTTTGTTAAGTTTTCTTTCTATATTATTATTCTTTTATTTAGTTTTTTTATTTATTTCTGTCTGTGTTTGCTTCCAAAAAACTGTGACTTATACAGGCTTTTTTACTTCGTATTATAGAAGTACTCTTGACTTAAAAAAGACATCGACTCATTTCTTTAACCTTGATGTAATAAAGATTTTCATGTAAAAGGTGCATGTGAATTGTTTGCTCATAAAAATATTTCACAAATCATTTTATGATTAAAAAATATTATTTATAATAAATGTAATGCTTAAATGAATTTTTGCTTTTAAATGTAATCGGCTAAAGGTAAGAAAGCCTCTTAAACCGATAAATTTTGGCAAGAAAGAATTTTATAACCAGAAATATTAAGATAAGAAGAGAAAAATTGACATCATTTAACCACCCCTTTGAGTTATTTATACTTTTCCCGCTTCATTAGCGATCAATTCTAACGTCGTGATTTTATAATATAATTGGTGACTAAAAGATCTAAAGGATTATAAATTTTTCTTGGGAATTAGTTAGAATTGGGAAAAATTGCAAAGGTTTAATATTTCAACAAATATATTAAGTATTAAGCAAAGGGAAAAATTAATATAAACTTTATCTCATGAAGAAGTCCTTTACATGTTGCTACCTAAGTCTAATCAGCAAAGTGCATGACGTTCTTTGTCTGATGAAACTGAGAATTCTTTCAAATTACTTTTGGAACGTGTCTAATTGTGTTTTCTGGAAATTTTATACGTAATTAAGAATTGAACTTTCAGAATTCAGAACCATAAGCGTACTTTCAAAAGATTTTTAACGATTAATGAAGAGAAGTTATTGTAGTTAACAACAACAACAGGTAGTCTGAATTCTGGATCAAATGTCATTATTTCAAAAATTCGATTGTATTTATTTAAAAAAATAAGGTAATATTTAGATTATTGAAAACATAGAGGAGGATATTGATATGAATATCTAGATTTAAACAAACAGGATTGAAATATCGTAATATTCAAAACATTTTTTATCCAATCTGCCATCATGAAAGACAGGAACCTTATTTTTTATATGGATCAAAATTAAACATATAGTGTACTTTAAAAGAGAAATACTTTAAAAAATATTTTAAGAATTAAAGTATTGAAGCATTTACTTTCTTTTTTAATTATAATAAAGATTAAGAGCCAAAATATATCATTCAATTTCTGAAGTTGAAATAAATGCCCTTGTCCAAATAATAATTCCAAGCACAGTTTCTTTTTAAATATGTAACTAAAATATTCAAAAACTAACTGCTATGTTAATTTTATTTAGAACTGGTTTTTACCAGCGGCTACGTACTCATAGAAAAGCCCATAACTAACCTAAAAATCATTTATTTACAGTGGTACCTGAAATAAAGCAAAACCGCAAATCAAATTCGCATTTCTTTAAAATCAAGTCAAATCTATTCTCTTTATCTATCGAGATTAAGATAGCTATAGTATATTATACACGTACTTTTAAAGCTTTTAATTAAAATAAAAACATAACTGTCAGCAAATACAATACATGCGCCAATTTTCTTCGCCAGTTGGAGTAATGCAATACAGATTAGAAATTTTTACTTTCCTTTATTCTGAATTATTTTAATTCGAAAATACTTTAAAAGGAATCTGAAAAATTTATTAATTAACAATGTGTAATTTTAAATGCATCAAACACTCAGAAAATAAACGAAATCTTTTGAAATAATCTGTCGTAAACATGTTAAGCCTAACCTTATTACTCAAATTGTTGCGGGGAAATGAAGATTTTTGGCTGGGAAATAAGAAAACTGTGGTTTTTACTATTTTCCTCGTAATTTTTCTATTTTTTCTCTTTATAAGAACCTTCCTCGTGTCTTAACAAAACTTTTTTTTAAAAAAAATTAGCCAAATTGCTTGAACCGTTCCCGAGTTTTGCGCTTAACAACACATTTGGTGATTCATTTTCATCTATAGAGATATGCATTAAATTAAGCAGGCAGATGTGAAAAAATTTATTTTATTATGGATTAATTTTATTATCATGTACTAGACTATTAAACTAGTTTCCGCAACCATTATAATATGTTTTTCCAAATGCCAATTATTTTTTCTATTTAAATTCAATTAAATTTTTTCAGAAAGTATTTATAAGTAAATATATAAACCAAACCAATAAAAGATGATAGTAAAATTAAGAGTAAGTATCTTTACACGGAACTAATTTTAAAATCTAATAAATAAAAGTATGCTACATTGTATAAATAATTCGTAATTGATAAAAAAACAATTGTATTAAATCTTATGAAATTTTTATACAACCCCTCAATCTCTATTTAATATGAAGAGGTTCGGATAATTCTATATTAGTATATATATTAATTGATTTTTTTCATTGTGAATTAAATAATTGTGAGAAAAAAATAGCATTTTCTAAGCCAAATAAAGCCTATATTCGTCCACAATTCCTTTGAAATGTATCATTTCTTTATTTTTACATCCCTTTAATTTTATTAAACATTCCTTTCTATTTTAAATATTGAAATATTTTAGCAAAAATAGTAGAAATTAACAAATTGGTCTTTTAAATTATAGAAACCCCGTCTTTAAATAATTTGAAAATCGATTATTTAATGT
Source organism: Argiope argentata (assembly GCA_026289955.1). Lineage (NCBI taxonomy): Eukaryota > Metazoa > Arthropoda > Arachnida > Araneae > Araneidae > Argiope > Argiope argentata. Next base: position 8,008,525 of record JAOUZG010025323.1, read on the forward strand.
ATATCAGCACGCAATTAGTGACAGAAAAATTGTGAATGGAAGCCGATCGAAGGTTGAAAAGAGTTTACAACCAAAGAAGTGTAATCATTTATGAAGAAATAAAATGAACTCGATTTCTTAAACTTTCTTGAGCAAGACTTTATCGAATTACTGTCGATATGAAAAAGGCAAAAACACAACTCATTTTCTAATTTCATCTCAATCAAACCACATTCTTGAAGCTAAAAAAATAAGAGAAATGTTACTAGACATTTTTTGTAGCACCGATTTATCGACAATTTTCTTGTTTAGTAAGAATCTCCTTACACGCACACTCAGATAATTTTCCGATAGTTCTTATAGATTTTTAAAGAGTTTGTTCTGTAGTATAGAGGCTGTAAACACTATACAGCAGTTTGAAATACATTCATATTATCAGTGGAAGTAGTCTCACACACACAAAAAAAAAACTGTTGCATGCTCTCTAATAAACATGCTACACCAGAGAACGCCGTACATGGCATTGTTGTACGATAGTGCCAAATATTAACGTTTAGTATGAATTTAGCACTTTTATTGAATCTGTAGCGTCATCTTTGGTGAATATTTTTGTCGATTAATTCTGAAAATAAAACTTATATTTTAACCTTGTTTTTCCTAATTCATTGAAAGAAAAAATTGGCACTGAGCAGTACATGTATTCTCAAATCCCATAAAAGATTCCATATACTTAAGTCATTTGGGATTTTTTAAGGAATGGTGTGCATATTTTTGAATAAACAATCCAATACACAGTCAACATGCATCTGAATTTTACAAAAAAATTTGCATTTGTCTACATTGTAGATTTTCAAAAAGTTGAAGAGTCCTTCATTATAATTTTTTCAATTAGTTCAAGTAATAAAAATGGGTGACAGTAAAAATTTTGAATACAAATTGCGATTTAAAATAAACTATTTATAAATTCCAAAATAAAATACCATTGTTGAGCATAACATTTCCATTTCTGCACTATGCATCAATTCAATCAAGAAAACAGAATGCAAAATCCCAATCTAACAGAATCCTTTTCTAAAATATATAAACTCTTGGAGAGGAAACTCTTTTTACCTATTTGCTTGATGTAAGAAAAGTTTTTGTCTAGTTTGTCTGATAACTGTGTCTATTTTCCATTTGTCGCAATAATGCTTCCGAATCGAATAATAGCAGCATGAATTTTCAGCATGCTATATGATCCGCCACGTTTGAATCAGTAGTACTATTTTCAAGTATGTTATAAGCACATAGAATTGGTAAAATTTTTGTCATGCAGTTATAATATAAAAAATAATGATAAAAACAAATTTTATTGCATTTTATTATCTTATGATTGATTTATCATTATCAGAGACTGTCTCTGCATATCAAGTTTCGAAATTTACATTGATAAAAGTAAGACGATCATAATGTTTACCTGAATATATGAAATGAGTTAATAATAATTTATTGGTTAATAAAGCATTTCAGATAACCTATTGATTATTGTTAAAAAATTATTGGAGCATTACATAGAAAAAAAATGTATGCTGTCAAATGATTGCCAAATTTTGATAATATACTGTATGTCCCCAAAATGACCGACAATTTGAAAAATCAATTAAAAAATGCATGATGATAGAAATGTACTTTTTGATGAATGTTGCTTAGATAACCAGAGAATTTACAATTACCAGTTTTCCGAATTAATTACAAAATTATTCAGCAGATGACACTGCTGTCGAGAAAGAAAAATATTAAAGTAATGTTTTCGAAGGGGAAAAAACACCGTAAGTCAAATGGAGCGGCCTAAGGTCAAATCCAAGATAACCGCGAAAATGCTTCAGTTGGAATGCTCTGAAGCAGCAAGGATATATTATTTCAATTCATCTTCATTTTGTAAACTGTGGAAATACACCCTGTCTTTCAAATACTCCCAAAGAAAGAAATCCCATGGTATCATACTTGGCGAATTGGAAGGACAATCCATGCCACTCTTCGGACTTGCTTCGTGTTCAAGGGCAATGATGTAATCACAGAATGTCCGTGAAGAAAATATAATACTGATGTCATTACGAACAGTCTTGAATAATTTACGAGCTATTCCTACCGTCCTCTAAGTCATTTTGATTGTTCGCAAATGAAGTATGTAATCTTTAGGTGTCCAAAAAAAGTCCCACTAAGTCCTCTGATGGAAATGTTGGCTCAAACCCTGACTTTTATTGGATAAATAGATGGAAGTAATTGATTTTCGTACACCAAAAGAACCGGTTCTGGTTAATAAGGAGACCACCCAAAAAACGAAAATTACACTTCGTCGGAAAATATAATGCTTTATGCAGGCATTCAATTTTTTTGCGAAAGTCTCGTGTGTATTAATGGCATTAGCACACATAAATTGCTGAATCTGGAACGTGTAAGAAAACAAGTAGATAATGCTACAAAAGATTCAGTGTGTAGTAATTCGTCGTAGTCCAATTTGGCAAACAATGCAACGAATTAAAATTTGGGGTCACTATTGGATGATCTGCTGAACGACTGCAACATTATCATCTGAAAATCCTTTAAAAGGCAACCGATATTTCCAAAACAGTTGTCTTTGACCTTTCCAGAACGCTGACATTTTATGAACAGTGACTGTATTGTAGTTTATGGAACCGTCTCTGAGATTGAATTTCCTTTGAAAATTGTGCCTCGTTTAAGCAAAATTATAACCCAGATGATGAAACTCAAAAAACAATAATAATGCGTCATTCCAACGAGTAAATCATTTTTAGCATACTTTAAGATACAGATACTGGTATTACAGGACGGAATCTATGCAGAATGGCAGCATCTACAGTGAAATTACTAAATAACATTGAAAATTGATGAGAATGAAGTATCTACTTCTTTAAGCAAAACGCATCATACTGTTCATTTCTAACTCTTTCAGTTTTTTCTAATGTTTTTCATAGTCAGTCATTTTAGAGACACCTATATAATACCAACATATGTAAAATGTAAATAAATAAATACAAAAAATGTTATCCTTGGTAAAAAGGCAGTTTTTTATAATGTATCACTTATTTTTTTCATAGTTACAACAATTATTTGGGTTTTAATTAGGATTATTGTTACTGGTGATCATTTAATAATTATCCTTAAGATTATGCCGCTAAATTACATTTAAGTCTTCTTTAATTTATATGAATAATAAAAGAATAATTTTTCTAATAAAGAAGTTAAATAATTTAAAAATAGTTTCAAAAATGAAAATGAAGAAGATAACTTGGTATATTATATACATATATGTATATAATATTCCATGTTAGCGATTCAAATTTACATTTAATTCCAAATAACCTTCTTCAATTTCATTCAAGAAAAGTAAACTTCTTAATTCGTTATTAATAATTTGATGAATAAATTTTATTTTTTCTTTATAATGCTTAGCATAGTAATATATGGTTTTAAAATTTGATACTGTTCTTAGGAAAGGGAATTTTTAAATATTCTTTTATTATTTCTAAGTTGATATACATCTATAAATCTTTTATGCCTTGCATTACCTGACAATTTTTGGATGCAATCCGGGTTCTATCAACTTATACAGTATAAATCTGTACTTTTTGAACATAGTTTCCATAAAATTCTATAAATCTAGCTCTTTTTTTTTAAATCATATTTTGTTGATTTATTTTATTTAAATAAATCAACATAATCCTAGTTTGCAAGAGAAAATATGTGTAATTTCTAATTTGAGAAAAAAAAATGAATATTTTTATTTTTTAAAATGTTTTATTATATTTGCTTTATAAATCACAAGTTGGAAGAAAAATTTATAAAATTAATGCAAAAATGTAGTGCAAATTATAAAATATGGTAATTTATACAAATAAAATAATTTCTAATGGCTTATTTTATACATAATATTGTGAATCAGAAAATATATTTACACAGTTTGATACAAATAAACGGTGATAATTCTATAATAAAACCTCATGATATTTAAGGTGCAGAATTTAATGTCATAAATTTAATCCCATGTCATAAAATTAAAGTTTATTCTCGCACAAAATAGGAAATATAATTAAGATTTATTACTCTCAATATTTTATTACAAAATGATTACGGTAGAATTTCTTTTTTAAAGAACTACATATTAAATTAAAAATATCTCATTTTAATAACAGAATGAGAAAATATTTCAAATCTAATTTGTAATAGTTGTTGTTATTTCTGAGAACTAATAGATAAATTCCTAATTATTTAAATATTAGTTTTTAAAATTGATATGTCCAGGTCATTTCAATCAGTTTTATTGTAGAATAATTCATTATTTGAAGCAACCGAAATTCGGCAGACTCATCAGAGTTATTCATTAAAATATTTCATTTTTCATTGGTTAAATTATTTTTTATATTACGCAACGGATGTTTCTGGCATTCGATTTGTTATATTTTTGTCTCTATTTAAAGCAAAGAAGAATTGTTTTGTCTGCGTCAGTAAAATATTAAATACGACATCTTAATACATTTCGATAAAAAAATTTAAACATTAAATAACAATACTAAAAGGTTTAAGAATTCGGGTTTCATTTGGAAGCATTAGGTGCATGGTTTTTAAATTGAAATATCTAATTTCAGATTATATCAAATTATATTGCTTCATTAAATGTATTTAAGAATTCAATGTTAACATTTCTTTCATAGAATATAGTTTATCACTTTTAGACATAAACTTTTAAATCATGTTATATTTTTCCAAGTAATAATTGAATTAATTTTTACAATCTTTTTATTCTTCAGTGTTTGCATATTTTTTTTAAAAAAAAGCTTTTAAATAATTTAAGATAATCTATCTATATAACTATTTTATATAATCTAACTAATCTATATATACACTATAATCTTAATAATTTATATATACTTTAATGTAACTAATTTATATATACTTTAATATAACTAATTTATATATACTTTAATATAACTAAGATTTATACTTTGATATAACTAATTTATGTATATTTATTATGATCTATATATCTTACTATCTACTATAATCTACCTTTAAGTATTTTACGTAAGATTTTGTATTCTTGAAAACTACGAAAAATGAAAAATTTATAAATAAAGAATATTTATTGATAATCATTTTATTATTAAAATATTGTTCTAATTTTCAAGCTATAAATTTTTTTAAAGAATTTTCGGTATGATTTCATTTTTGTTCGTTATTTTCCAAGTAATAAAATCTTTCCACATTTTTTGAAACAATAATCTTATAATTATAAGCTGCTCAAAGTGAAAATTCATAAAGAACATGTAATAATCAATCAACATGATTTTTTTTTGAATTTTTACTGAGTCTAATTAATTTAAAAGATTACATTTTTTTCTCAAAGTTTTGTTGAAGATTAAAGGATGTAAACCAATACTAATTGATTGCATTGTTTAGAAAGATTATAATTTTTTAAAACCTGGAATTATGTCTTATTATGATCATCCTGAATGAGATTGCAACTTTAAAGCAATCCTTAATTAAACAAATTTAAAACATCAGATGAATTTCGTAAGATAATTTTATTGATTCACGAATGTATAAAACTTCAAAACTACAATCGATAAAAAATTGTATTTTATACCTGGAAACAAAATCTTTTAAATATTACGGTTAATTATTCGACACAGTCTAATGACAATGAATTATCTACAGGATATGGAAAATATAATGGATTGCAGATTTAATAATACTAAATAAAAATTTAAAAATCGGGCAAAATCCGACTCAGAAAACTTCATACTTGGGCAAAATCATGTATTATACATTCTTATTCCGTGATGAGTTAATTTCTTAAGTTAGCCTTTTGTAATATCTCTAATTATTTTACCATCATTTTTTTTCTATTTCAGGTAGTTATGAGAAAAATTTGTTTATCATTCTTTAGAAGTGATGACATATAAATTGCTACTTTTCAATATAATTTTAAAAATTCTGTTCCTTCTTTCAAGAGTTTTTGACATTATTTATAAAAATATTTTTAAGTTATCATTTACCTTAAAATATTTTTATTGATTTCAAATTAATGGTGTTTTCCCTGAAATGTATAAAGGACACTAGATTTGTAAAATGTTAATAACTAATAAGGTATTTAATATTTGCAAACATAGGAACAATATTATAGTGTAAAATTTCCTTTTATCGATCATTTTGAAATGCGAGTAGAGCTCAAATTCCTCCAAGAATTCAACGTGTTTAATCGATTTCAAGCTTTAAACTCGCCCCTGAAAATCAACCTGTATGCGCAAAACTGTAAAATGGAAATTATACGATATGTTTTAATTTTTACAGAAAGTAATCTTAGGGATAGGACAAGAGCGATACAGTATTAATCATGAGTAATTACGTATTAGACTGCTTTCGCCAACGATCGCCAACCGTTTGGTAATTCATCGGCGACATATTTAAATTTGGCGATAAAGTTGGACGGTCTAATACGTAACTACCTAATCATGTTTGATTAAAATGCACTTATCTTAATAGCTTTGAAAGTAAACTCCAGTCTTGCTAGTCATTATATTTCAATTTTAGTAAAATTGAATAATTTTAACTATCATCAATTTGAAATAAATACTCACACTCTTTTTTGTAATCTCTATACACATTAGTTATTTGATTATATGATAAAATATGAATGTATATAAAATTTTATGTTGAATTTCTTCATTATGGCTTATAGAAAATATAAACAAAAAATGAGAAAATTTCCTGAATACCATCAAGAAACCATGTATTTATCGAAAAATGTCAAATTGTGAAAAAAAAAACGATAAACACTTGAGATCTAATCTTGATAAACACGTGAAATCTAATCTGAGAAATCCTTTGCCTTTACCATTTTCATTGGTTTTAAAGCTAATACAGCTTTAAAACCAATAGAAACTATATATTTAAAAAATAATTTCCATATTGAAAGAACTGTGACTTTTAAGGAGTGTAACCTAACATGGTATATTCGCTTCATTTTAACGTTGTATTTGGTAAATGTCTAAAAAGTAATTTTTTTAGATACAATGATTTTTTATTCATTTTTATTTAATAATGATGTGAGTTAGCAAATTTTAAACCATAAATTGGACGTTAGGAAAAATAGGAAATGTGAGATATCTGATCTCTTTTTAAATTATGTAAAATATTAAATATTTCGATTTAGAAGTTTTGAGATATGATAATTTATATTTTTGTTAAATATCAACTTTTAATAAAATTAAAAGAAGTTGTTTATAAATATATAAATTAGATATTTTATAAAAGTGATTTATTATTATTTTTATAAAATTTGACCGTTAAATAATCACGAAGAAAATATAATGAATTGTACACAATTTAAAAAATTGCTACCTAAGGAAAAGTATTGGATTATAATTTAATAAACACCGTTATATTTAATTTAATGGCGTGGAATCACAGTGAGATTTACAGCTGATTTCATTCTCTCTGATTTCAGTAAACACTTCTCCTTTCTAAATAAACCTTTTTTTTTCTCATGCATTAAGAAGGAAGCCTTTCAAGCAACCCAATTACTTCCACGGACAAACACAACACCTTGCTTCCAGGGGCATAAAAGAAGTAACAAATCCATCCGTACAAGTTGAATCGTGCGGCTGCACTTCCTCTACACTAAAATCAATGCCTTTTCGGGAACAAAATCGCTAGTATTAAGTTTCCGTAAAAATAACAGAACTAGTTCCAAATCCCAAGGGAACATCTTTATTGTCAATTTCATTTGTTGCACTGTTTTTGTCATAGAGAATCGCTTTCCTAAGAGGATTAAGTCCAATGAACGAATAACGACTCCAGAAATTTCCGTCAGAAGAGTATTATGCTTTCAATCTCTGGGATGATGCAACTTTTTTTCGTTGTGTATCAGTTCTTAAGCCTTTGTTAACTTTCGGCGGCATGTATGAATCAAAGTAGATTTATTTGTTTACTTTCGTTTTTGTTTTAGAGAAACTTTGCTTTCAATATTCAATTGATTTTATCAATTATTCGTTTGTGAGTGTCGAACAGAAATGAAAGGAATAGATGAGACATTTGTAGAGTCTTGTTCAACTTTCCGTCGTTTAAAATTGTAAACTACTTCCAATGGAATTGTTTTACATTTTATGTTCTTTTAAATATTTTTCTCATTCTAATTATTACCGGGTTAGAACACGATGTTGTTTTTTGAATGAAGTTTCTGGAGTCAAAAAGAAAAAAAAATCCGATGGCGAAAAATAGAAAAAAATTATCCACACGAGAATCTCAAAAAAATCCCCCTTTAATAAGGCGTTGCCATTGCATTTACAAAAGCTCTGATTTAAAAAAAAGAAGTTAATGACTACAGCAAATAAAATCTTAACAAGTTACTTTGAGAACGTGACTAGATGAAATGAAATAAATAAATAGGAAATTGATATTTTTTAAAAAACAATAAATGCGAGACAAAGGTTTTAGGATCGTTGGCAATACTAAAGTTGACTCATTCAATGAAACAATTAAAGTGGATAAAAATATGATTTAACTTGCGCGAGCACGTGGTGCTTGGCCGTTCAAGAAATGATGTTCTGACATGATACATTGCAATATATCACTTTAGATTTCATTTTTATCTTTTTTATTGTATTATTTTGTTTTAAAGTTATTATTTTTGTATTTTAAAGGTTTTTTTGTACAATCACTAGCCGCTAAATTAAAAAAAAGCAAACACATTCTGAAGCAAAATTAAAGAAATATATCCATTTATCCTATTTAATTTTGTAAAAAGACCTTCTTTTCAAGAATCCATCTTATTTACAAAAAAGTTAAAGTTTCATTTTATAGTTACACATTATATTTAAAGTTTCATTATATATAATTTCAAATACTACCGAATAAATTAAACAAAAACTTTGATAAAAACATACTTAATTTTAAACGCTTCAGATTCATAAGTGAGATACATTAAATCACAATGTCAGAAATTTTCATTGCACTGAAAAATATCTTATACAGAAATTTCCAAATATATTTTGAAAAACATATAAAGATTGACAGCTAAAGCTTTTAGAAAATAACATTACTATCAAATACATTTTTAAAAATATATTCAACGGCAATATAAACAAACAAAACTTCAGCTTAAAGAAATAAGTTACCTTATGAAACATCAATACCAGTGATATTTTTTGCAGGGAAAGTTGAAGCGAAACAACATAAGTTGATCTTGAAAAAGATATCTGGTGTTTGGAATTCGAAGTAATATAAGAAATGAACATTTCAAATATAAAAGTTTCTTATACATGTGGTTTGAAAGATGTAATATTAATTTCATCAATTCCCCTGAATCAGAAGTTTGGAAAGTTACAATTTTTTGACTTAATGTTTTAAGTCTTTCAGATTGATATGAAGGATTTATATAAATGAATTCTAATATCCTTTCACGAGTTAATTTCTGTCGATGGAATGAAAATAGTAATTCCAGCTTTGAAGATGGAAGAGTTTATTTAATTTTTATAGCATAAGCCATTCGGGTTCAAACACTTGTTAATTTAAAATATGAATGTCAATATCTTATATTTCCACTAATTTGAAATAAAGTATGTTGTGTTTACTGCCTTTGAAATTGTTTTGATTGTTTCCCTTATTTCTCATGTTTTGTTTCATACATACAAACTTTTGAAACATTTGTTTCATACATAAAAACGTTTTATACGTTAAATTATCTAGGGCCAAAATTTCTGCCAACAGATGTGAAACATTTTAAGATTTTGAATTGTAATTTATACTTTATTTCATATTTTTAAACAGGAACTGAACACACTCAATTAATAAATACCTAATATTTCTCGAAGTATTAAAAGACTTTTGATGAGATTGAATATAAAACCACATTTCTCATCTACAAAGTGCTCAGAATAAATGATTTATGGTACTTAGGTATTATACCGTCTTCGCCAACGATCGCCAATGGTTTAGTAACTTTTTTGACGATGGATTTAAATTTGGCGATAAAGATTAGCGTATTACACCATTACCGAATTGTCATAATTGGCATTTAGCAACTCATTGGCGATAACTTCAAATTTGGTGATAAAGTTGGAAGGTATAATACGTAAGTACACGATTTATTTTATTGCACGCGTCATTAAAAGGACAGATATTATTCTGACTGAAGTAAAATTTTATTAATAATCAATTTAACAACCACATACGGATTTAATGAATCAGACAAGAGAATAAAACGATAGAAAGAATAATCTTAGGTTACTTTTCAGAGGGAAATTCAATACTAATTATTTTTTGCTTCAAATTATACGAAATATCAAATTTCTGATGATATTCCATCAATACTGTATGTGTTAAGAATATTAGCGTATCTATTTTAGCATCAGAATTTTAAAAAAATATTTTTTTCAATCAAGGAGAAACATACAAGAAATTTCAATAATACACATTCACAATCATTTCAGAAATTGTGAAAAGTCGTTTTGTAGTTCAAATATAATTTATTGGTATAAATTAAATAACTGAATAATTATTACGATTTATTTTAACTTTGAAATTTTAATAGAAAGTGCACTAGATGCCAAACTGAATCACAAATTGCAAATTGTCAGCCTAAAAGTTGCACATAATATAAAATAATATAAGAATAATTTCTGATCATTAATTTTCCAAATTTGTTATGGCGTTACCTTTGTTTTTCTAAATCGAGACAATCCAAATATAATATTCTTATTGGTTTATAGATAATTGCATTTAATATTTACTTTCCCCTCTTCTATTCAGGGAGAATGCCTGTTAAGTCTTAATTAATCTAATAAAATATATTTAGCAAAATTTTAACACATTACATAAAATTACAGGAGACTGATTATTACATTTTTAATTTGTTGGAGCTTTCTTTTTCCTTTAAATATCATTTATTTCTCTTGGAACAAATTCTCTTTGTTTAATTCCTTTATCATTTTAGACAAAACTATACATTTAAAAAAACTATTTCCATTTATTAAAAACTAAATTATAAAATATTTTACATAAAAGTTTAAAGAATATATATTACAAACAATTTATATATTGAATTATAGTAATTAGTCTTATTAAAATACATACTAAATAGCAAAATGAAGGATATGAGTTTAAAAGCTAATGCTCTTCGATATCTATTGGCTTTCGTTAACTGATTAAAGGCAGTCGTCTCTCGAAAGATAAATGTTACTCTTCTCAGCATTTACGTCGTAATGGTCCCTTTGAAAGTTCTTTTATTTAATTCTATTGTTGTTTCGATTTTCTTAGCACTCTCGAGGGCACATAAATTACACTCTTGGTCAATAGAATGCCTGTTTAATAGACCGTTCCTTCTTACAAAGAACGATTCTAAACTATTTTAAAATGTCCTGTAAGACGACCTATTCAGTTAATTAATTATCAACAAAAATGCTTTTTTTTCATTTTAGAATAAAGTATTCTAAAATTGGGAATGTTACTTTATGAACAATAATTTAAAAACCAAAAGTATCTGAAAAATTTGGAGGACAAAACATTCTGCAAATAAATTACACTTTTGGTCAATAGGATGCCTTTTAATAGATCGTTTTTTTCTTACAGAGAACGATACGGAACTATTTGAAAGTGTCCTTTAAGAAGACCTGTTCAGTTGCTTAAATATCCACCCCCTAACTCCAGTCTCTTAAATTAGAATAAAGTATTTGAAAATTGTGAATGTTACTTTATAAACAATAATTTAGAAACCGAAAGTATCTGAAAAATTTGGGGGGACAAAACATTCTGCACATAAATTACACTCTTGGTCAGTAGAATGCCTGTTGAATAGACCATTTCTTCTTACAGAGAATGATACGGAACTATTTTAAAGTGTCCTGTAAGGAGACCAGTTCTGTTGCTTAAATATCCACACACACACACACGTCTTTTAAATTTTAGAATAAAGTATTTGGAAATACTGAATGTTACTTTTTAAACAATGATTTAGAAACAAAAAGTATATGAAAAATTTGGGGTACAAAACATTCTGCACATAAATTACACTCTTGGTAAATAGAATGCCTGTTTAATAGACAGTTCTTTTTTCTTACAGAGACAGATTAAAAACTATTTTAAAGTGTCCTGTAAGACGACCTGTTCAGTTGTTTAAATATCAACCAAAAAGACATTTCTTTTATTTTGGAATAAAGTATAGGAAAATTGTGAATGTTACTTTATAAACAATAATTTAGAAACCAAAAGTATCTGAAAAATTTGGGGGACAAAACATAATCCACATCAATTACACTCTTGGTCTATTGAATGTCTATAGAATAGGCCGTTTCTTCTTACAGAGAACGATACGGAACTATTTTATAGTGTCCTGTAAGAAGACCTGTTCAGTTGCTTAAATATCCACCCCCCACCACACCCCTTGTCTTTTAAATTTTAGAATAAAGAATTTGAAATTTGTGAATGTTACTTTAAAAAATTAATTTATTTATAAACAATTATTTTATAATTACTTTATAAACAATTATTTTATAATTACTTTATAAACAATTATTT
>JAOUZG010025323.1:8021083-8057228 GCA_026289955.1 Argiope argentata
TTACTTTATAAACAATTATTTTATAATTACTTTATAAACAATTATTTACTTTTTTATTACTTTATAAATAATTATTAAGAAACCCAAATTATCTGAAAAAATTGGGAGGAAAACATTATGCACATAAATTACCCTCTTGGTCAATAGAATGCCTATTGAATAGACCGTTTCTTCTTACAGAGAACGATACGATAAATTACACTCTTGGTAAATAGAATGTCTGTTGAATAGACCGTTTCTTCTTACAGCGAATGATACGGAACTATTTTAAAGTGTCCTGTAAGACGATTTGTTCAGTTGCTTAAATATCCACACACACAACCGTCTTTTAAATTTTAGAATAAAGTATTTCAAAATTCTGAATGTTACCTTATAAACAATAATTTAGAAACCAAAAGTATCTGAATTTGGTGGGCAAGTAAATTCTTACTTTTGAGATTTAAAATAAGCTTTTGATTTGGCCGCGGTGGTCTTTGGAAAGTTTCGTAACTGGAGGATTTCAGGCTTGAAACCCGATACCACCGAAGAATGTTCGTGTAAGTGGGTCAGGGAAACGCTAAGAGAACTTAAGTAAGCTACAATTATGGTTAAATATAGCAAATAGCATTCATTGGAGAATATTTCAGACGAAAGCTTATCATGATTTGAGAGAAAAAAGGCAATCTGACTTTGGATAGAAAAGCGAATCTTGTTTCCGCTTTGTTGCTTAATTTACGCCCATATGAAGTATTATATACTTGATATGAGCGTTATAATATAATTTTGTAAGTAATTGGAGATGGGGATCTTTACTCGCATTAACTGGACATTATAAATTTAATATTCCTAAATTCAGATGTAAAGAGAACGGAAACTATTATGAAATAATAACAAAAAGGTATTCATTGGAAATAAATGAGCATGAAAATGTAAATTACAGTGAAGTAATTAAAATATCTGAAAATGTATTGTAGATTTATTAATTAATTTTTAATAACAATTTTTGCAATATTTGAAGTTTTTATTCTGAGTAAAATCTGAGCAGTATCTGAAATTTCTGAAAAATGTCGAATCCATAAAGGAAATGAGAATGTATAATTCTTTAATGAGGTAAATATTTCTTTTGAAAAACTTCTGTGGAATACATTTTCGGAATAAAGGGTTCATTAAATAAAACCGTCAGCTATGTAGTGCTGAAGTAATCTAAATCATGAAGCTCTGAAATATATCTAATATTTAATTATTTATCATTTTATTTATGTTTATGTTTACCTAAGTTAGAAAAAAATCCAATCTTCAACCTACTTGTAGTAATCAAATAATTAAAAAAATGATTAAAAATTATTTTAAAATTCTTTTTGCGATTTAAAATTGTTTAATGAAGTCACCGTTATTAAACTCTACTTATATGATGAAATTTGCTTGCAAAAATATTATGTGGTTTGATTTCAGAAAGATATATGAATAATCTATAACAAATATATTTATTTGCAGCCTTAAATTTCTCTAAAGCATCACTAATCACGGAATCTAAAACAATCCTGGCATATATTCCAAGTATAGGCTTAGACATAACTAAGAACAAAAACATATAAGCACTAGATCCAAGTTAAAGATCACTCTTTACTGAAGCTTTACTCAAAAATAAAGCAATAAATGCATTCACAGAAAACAGCAAGAATGAATTTCAGCTCAAAATTTATGTTCCAAAAAAGATTATGAATGTAATTACGCTGAGGAGCAAAGTAGTTTAAAACCCATAATTTTTACTTAAACGAGCAAAGAAATGCAATAGTTTACACTCTATAATGTTTATTGAAATTCAAAATGAAGAGCAATTTTTTTTAAAAGCATATTTTAAAAATGGAAAGATTATGCACATACAAAATAACAATAAGGGATTTAGTTTCAAGATCAATACTTGGAGAAGGAGCATGGATATAAATAAACTGAAGTCTTTGTTTACTATAATTTGCTTTATCGAACTGAAATTTTATCCATTAATTTAGTTTAATGTTGATTATTTGAAATGGAGTGCAGACAATAAAAATCATCGTACTTAAATTTGTAGAGGAAAATATTTATTACATAAAAGAATAAAGCACTTTGTGAAAGATGAAATACAGTAGAGGTATTAACAACTGTTTATTAATGGAAGCTTGAATCAACTACTTTCTTTAGGGGAAACATTGAAGCAATAATTTAAAAAGGGAAAAAATTTAAAAAAAAATGTTTTGAGAAATTAATTTTTTTTCCTTATTTATTAATTGTTTTAACAATGCTTTTGAATAAAACTTTTACATTCTTAGTTAATTTTAATAAAAATAAATTTAAAAAATATTTATTTTCTTATTTATTGATTGTTTTAACAAGGATTTTGGATAAAACTTTTACATTCATAGTTTATTTAATAATTATTGATTTTCATTCCGTTCTTATAGCAAACAATTAGCAACTACACGATAACATGAGTTTCTTGAAACTTCTTTTCTTCTTCAAACTGCAGATTTAATAATTGTTAAATTTTATGAATAAACAATTTAAATCTGTTATAAACATCTTTTTCATTACTATTAAAATATGAGGAGAACAAGACTGCATTAAAAATAAAAAAATCTAATAATAGAGAAAAAACTGTCTGCAAAACTTTATAATTTCAAAGACACAAGTATATTCTTCTCAGCAATGTCACTAAATTTTTAATTCAACTCTTAATTAGTATAAATTTTAAACGGACATCAAAAATATTACCTAAGGTTGCAGTATTTAAAAATGTTAATGAGCACCATTTAAATATACATATCAATGATATATAAACATAGATTATACGAAGAACTTTTAGTGCTGAAGTTGATAATCAATTGCACAGTTTATTATTTATATCATTTCAAGATATTTCTATTCAAAGTATTGTTCTCGATTAAACACTTGTAATTGCTCCTTTTGAAATCCTGTTAAATTCATAAAATACTAAAATAATATTTGATTTATAGTCACACAAAAGGCAAGCAATTTGCTGATTAACAGTAAAAGAGTTAGTTTGTAAACTGATTTCAGCATGATGTGAATTTATGAGCAAAATAATTCTATGTTAAACTGCGAAAAGTGGATTCTCGAAAAGTGCTCATATTTGAATAACGAATGGGCCCTTGTATGCAAATGATCTCAGAGACGAGAGAATTAAAGCTATTCCAACACATTTCTCCTATGCATTTATTTCCGTTAATTAAAGCCCGTTTCCTCTATTTAATTGCTCTTAACACGTAGTTATTAATTTTGATATCACTTCTAATTTGAAACTAAATTTAATTAGGAATGTAAAATGTGATGATTAACCAGAACGTGAATTTTTGCTTTTGGTAGCGAAAATATGAAACATGAATAAATATTAATGGAAAGCGCTTATAGCTATTTTTCTAAAATTAAGAATACGAATGAATAGAAATATAAAAAGGGAAAAAGTTACATGAAAATTATGAAATTACTTATATTAAAACTGAATATTTAAAACATTTGTACTCAAAAAATATTTAAATATCAATTGTTACATTCAATATTATTTTGCATATTACCAAATACTTGCTACTTTAATATTTAAAATACAGACAAATGACATCTGAAAATTCCTTTTTTTAAAATAAATTAAAAGTCGTGTCACAGAAAATGATTTCTTTTTATCTTTTGAAGCAGTTTTAAGATAAGATGACATGATTTTTATTATTTATTCTTTCCATAATAGCAAACAATATAAACATCTTGCACAATATACTCAACAAACAGAACCAAGAAACAAAACTATCTTCACGTTGATTGTAGAGTGATAGATTTCTTTGAACGATATTATATATATGCATAAATCAATCTGCTTGCATACGAGAATATATTTAGCGGTAAGAATTTATATCATACATAAAGAAATGGTTGATTGGGTGTAAAATAATAATATGTTGATTAGAATTAGCATTAAAGATTAAAATCATGCTTCATTAACATTGATTTATCGTAATCTTACTAAAGTAACATTTCATATATCCTTATTGATATATATCTTAAAAATTGTATCTGTTATACTGCAAAAATTATAAAAGGAACCTAGAAAGGTATTACTCTAGCTCCCAAATATTTTAATGAAAAAATATCCACTAATATATAATTCAAAATCTGTAAACAAAAAAATTATAATAAAGTTCAATAATTTAGTTTGAATTATTCTTGTTTCAATAATATAAGAGCACTAGAAATGAAAAATAATCATATTTGAATTTATTAAAATGTTATGCATATTATGATGAATATGACTCATATTCTACGTATATTATATCATTTTATTTAATCCTATTATTACTTTTTTCCCGCAGGAAAATTCAATTTTCCCCTTCATCTTAAAATATTATTTTACAGTGCATATTATTATTTTAAGCTAAACCCAATAATTAAATACATTTTTGAAGAATTTTCGTATCATTTCTATAAAAGAAAAAATTCACCACATTCTTCTAAGTGGAGTTATAAATACAGAAAAACTTCTTGAACATAAATAAACATATCGCTTAACCTACAATACTACAGTAATTTGGGCTCTATACACTAATGAAATATGCTGAACATTTAATCTTATAAAAATATTCAAACACATTCTTATTTTGATATAAACTATAAATTAAATATATCAATTTAAATCAACTAACAGACAAGAAAGAAATTGAATCCTCATGAGTCCTCAACAGAACTTTATAGATCCCTTCTGAAGGATCAAGATTAATTAATGTTTATTTTATATTAGATTTAATAGTAAGGAGGAGATAATCAGCGAAATATATTAGATGGAATAGTATAGAGAGGATAATCAGCGAAATATATTAGATGGAATAGTAAGGAAGAGATAATCAGCTAAGTATATTAGATGGAATAGTAAGGAGGAAATAATCAGTGAAGTATATTAGATGGAATAGTAAGGAGGAGATAATCAGCGAAGTGCAACATTGCCTGATTTAATGGAAACTGCTATTTATTTGAGATTTTTTGCAGACAGTAATCAATTTTTTCCTCTGATTTATATGATTCAAAAAAAATTATGTGTAGAAAAACTAAAATTTCTTTACAATCAATCGCAAGCTCATTAAATTACAGATATTTTAATATCTTTATTCTGATTATTTTGCTATCTAATCTATTTAAAGTATAAAACTAATGTACTAGTTTTAAATATTTTGCTAATTCATAAACATTACAAAGTAAAGTAAATTCCATAGAATCCACATTAAATAAATTTAGAATTACAGTTGCGAAAAATATCCAAATATTTCCTAATAGGTCAACTATTTTTACCTTATTGTACCTTTCCTTTATTTATTATAATTCTGTCGTTATTTTTTATTTCAGCATTGTCTGGAAATTCAATTTTATTTCCCAGCAAAGCCTTTTAAGATATATTACTCTTTGTTTACGGGGAAGCATTTGAACGATTTTTTATTCTTTGTTTACGGCAACTGAATATATACACTCATTATCAGAATTAAGAACACAAATATGTTTTTTTCAATATAATTCTAAATTTCTTGTATCAAAGTAAATATATTTTTTTATTTTATATTTTCGATGAAAGGGTAACACTTACTGGTAATTGATGAAGGGTAATTTCAAACTTTGGTTCATAAACAAGAATTAACTTAGCTTCAGTTTTTGCAGAATTGCTGAAATTACACGATTTAAACATCTTTATATTTTATTCTACCTGCGTTTTGTGAATATTTCATCAAAATAAATAAATTAGTTTGTTTAAAGGGAAAATGATCTCTTATAATCTTGTAGAAGATTATTTGAAGTAGAAAAACCTTGATTAGAAACTAGTTTATCTCAAACACTTGTAGTAAGATCGTTAGAAATGATACCAAGAGTGGTATCTAGATTTAGAATCAATCTCAAATAATTGGTACTGTTATCAAATATTAACTATTATGGCAACTTATTTCTTATATTATTTAATATTATTTATTATTATAACCCTTTTTTCAGTCTAAAGATAAAAAATAGGCTTTTACTTCACATTTGTTCTTCTAATGTTTTAAAGAAAAGAGTGAAACATGTTTTGCATGGTCTCAAATATCTTCGTAATAAATGAAGAATACATGAATGGCACATGTATATGTTCAGCCCACTCGACTTTAAACATGTTCTCAATTATAATAACTTAATATGCTCGTCATCTGGACCAGAAAAAAGAAAAAAAATAGTGTATTTTATTTTCATTTTTATGAACTATACAGCAATTCTCAAAACAAGTAACAAAATATAAAAAAAGGACTCGCTTAATGAGCAATGCTTATCTTAAAGAATAGTGAAGAGTCATTGTGACATAACATGCTGGACTATTTTAGTGAGCATTTAGAAATCTCCGTGCACAACAAAGAATCACGTGGGATTACAATATATGGCATGTTACATAAAGACATCACATACAGAACAGCTACTCACACCTCACATTCGCTTGAACAGACCTTTTTTACAGGAGCCATCACATACAGAACAGCTACTCACGCCTCACATTCGCTTACATAGGCTGTTTTTATAGAAGCCATCACATACAGAACAGCTACTAACGCCTCACATTCGTTTGAGCAGATCCTTTTTACAGGAGACATCACATATAGAACAGCTACTCACGCCTCACATTCGCTTGAACAGATCCTTTTTACAGGAGGCATCACATACATAACAGCTACTCACGCATCACATTCGCTTGAACATAACCTTTTTACAGGAGGAACACATACAGAACAGATAGTCACGCATCACATTCTCTTGAACAAACCTTTTTTACAGGAGGAATCACATACAGATACTAGTCACGCATCACATTCGCTTGCATAGGCTGTTTTTACAGGATGCACACACATTCAACATATCACAGATAGAATAGATAAAGAATAACCATGCTCGAACTAGGACATCCAGATCACGAGGAAGATGCTCTACCCTTTTCCAGGATGTAGGTCACAGGCTGGAATGCCTTATTCCATTTGCCGAAAGAGAGCATTTACATTTAGATGGGGGGAAAATCGGTCATATAGCAGTGCTAAATGCATTTCCGTGGGATTTCAGCAAATACCTGTCAGTCGACGAGATTTCTACTCTGACCAATAATATGGAGTTTAAGTTCGGTATCAATGGCATTAATAAACTGCTGGAAGAATGTAAATATAACTACCGAATAAGTCCTCTAGCGCCATTCTGTGGAGGAAAAATCTACTGAGAAAATTTGGTGAGGAAAGGAAAAATAACGGACACAACAAAATAACCGATGAAATACGAAAAATGCTGGAAATATTCGAAATTATTGGATTATTCGAGAAGCATCACCCTGATAAAGCAGAATCAAGTGTGTTGCAAATTTTATTTAAAGATAATGTTGTGTCTTAATTTAGCCAAATTTTGAAATTTAAACAAATGCAAATGCGTTAAATAAGATAACTTC
The DNA here is from genome assembly GCA_026289955.1 of Argiope argentata. Taxonomy (NCBI): domain Eukaryota; kingdom Metazoa; phylum Arthropoda; class Arachnida; order Araneae; family Araneidae; genus Argiope; species Argiope argentata. The sequence continues at coordinate 8,028,537 of JAOUZG010025323.1, forward strand.
CTTGTAAAATAAAGTAAGCAATAAAAAATATAAATGCATCAATATATATAAATTTGTTCTAACATTTTTTTTCTGAATTGAATGAATTTCCCTGTTTTGCTTAGATTCACATAGATTATTTCCTTTACGAGTGCTTCATATTATGAGTAAAATTTCGGAATGAATCTTTAAACGAGGTTTCAATTCATGTCGTGAAAACATATTGAAATCAAAGATAAATTCGTATCCGAGATTTTGATAAATCTCAACAATTTATGGCTACTTACGTTCGAAAAACAAATTTTAAGAATGAAGCCTGTCTGTCTGTGATCACGATATATTACAAACTCTTTAAAATGGATGAAATTTGATTTATGAAATTTCATTATAAATGCAGATTTCTTTTAAATTTTTAACGAAATCTTTTAAAAGTATATTTCTTCGGCACAATTGAATGCAAAGGGAAATGATTAATACAAATGATAAGGTGCTAGTAATAAAATTTCGTAAACAGGTTTATATCTATAATGTGGATTTTTATGAAATACTCAATTGCATCCATCAAAAGACTGATAATTAATTGGAAAATCCCTTTTCACGCATGTTGGTGTTGTTTATAATGACAATTGTCTCACAGAGAGAGCACAGAAGAAGAACCATGCCCTAACCGGGACTCAAACCCGAGACGCCCAGATCACGGGAAGACACACTACACATATGCCAGGACTCCGAACTTCGTATCAATGGAAATGCGCTGTTGTTACTAATGGCACTTGCCAAGAACAAGCCCACTTGTCTTATACAGCAGCAGATTTAAGCCGAAAGGAGCGTCTCTTGTTTTTAAAGTAGCGCCAACTAGGGTCAAGAGTACGACTTAGCTACACTCTCACCACATTTGCTTGTACAGCCCCTTTTTACAGGGGGGGGCAGTCTCACATCTCACAGATAGCACGCTGAAGAACAACCATGCCCAGACTGGGACTCGAACCCGGGATTCCCAGATCACGAGGATGACGCGTTGCCTCAGTGCCAGAAAGCCTGCTTTGGAAATACAAATATAAATAAATTAAATTCGCTATGTATTCTTGTGACTATTTTGGTTTCAATTTCTCAAAAAAAAAAAAAGATGTCCCAAACACGATACTTGCACATTAAAAGCATGTCGTTGAATAATTATCCAAAACATTGACAACTTCTGCCAGCACAATAGATGCAATGAAAATGCTAGATTTTAGCCAAAAATCAATATTTTACAACTAGAGTTCATTAATTCAAGAACAACATTCTTACGTGGTTGAGCACAACAAAAATTTTATCAGCGAGCATTGAAAAAATTTTCGGGGACTTTCATTAAAGATAAGATGAAATTTATTTATACTAATATATTTTGTTACTGTAGTCTGGAGAAAAAGCAGCACCGAGTAAAATTAGCGTCTCATTCCTTAAACAAAAAGAAAATATTTATATATATCTATAATGTACAGGGAAATGAGGAATCAATATCCAATCTCAAGTATGAGACAAAAACAAATTATGTTACCAAAACGAGTCATTCTACGAATGATTATTCTTTCGAAAGGTATTTGGGTGGAAGATATAGTTAGCGGTTCATCAGCTTTCCACGTATTCATTATAATCAACCAAATATTCTTTAATTAGCTTTCCACGTATCCATTATGATCTACCAAATATTCCAATACTCTAATAGTTCCATATATATTCTGAGAATGCAAAAAGAAATTTTTATCTTTAGATGTCTGCTGTTGTGTTGCAGTTTTATATACCTAATTGAAAGAAAAAGAAAAGTTTTATTTGAATCAATGTGTTTTGGAAATATTAATGAATATCCGAGAATAATATACCACAAATGAACTATACAAAAATTTCACAATATTTATTGTAAATGAATACTGTTATTAAGAAATGATAACGAATTCTCAGGACTGAGGCTGTTTCCTGATAATTTGCTTATTGAAATCACAATTTAAATCAATTAGCCTCTTGGATCTATATTAAAATATTATATTCTCTATATACGTGGAAGGAAATTCTCAGGATTGCGAATGTTTCCTTGCAACTTTTAAAATGAATTACAAAGTAAATCTGCCAATCTTCTCGATTTAATTCGAAAATATAATTATAATATAATATTAATTTCTTTAAAAAATAGACTCTCACAAATAGACATAAAAGTAAAATTCTTGTAAAAATTTAAAAATAAATGAAAGTTCTTATCAATTAAAAATTAAATATTTAACTTAAACTTTTATATATTAACTTAATATATTAACATATATATTTTATATATTAACTTTTTGGATATTTTGATTAAATTATTTACACTTATATACTATAATGATAATTTTTATTATATGTGAAAATGCTTCTTTAAATGAAAATTTCAAACATTTGCATAGTTTTAATTTAGAAATTTTTAATAATTATGTCTCCTAAGTCTCTGAAACTGGCATTTTAAAAATATTTAAATTTATATTAATTAATTAAAGCGATTCAGTAAAATCTTTAAATTTAACAAAACCGAATAAATATATGATGAATTCATGATTATGAAAGTTACATTCGCAATGTATTGTTATCATTCATAAAGATATTTGCTATCTCATCCGCCAATTTTCTTAACTCGAGAATGACAAAATCAAGATTTGGTTTAGAATTTCACACAGCAACTGTATTCTGTTTCGGAATGATAAATGAGTTAGTCTTTAATTTGGTTTGAGTAAATTTATGAACGAAATAAATATTTTCTAACAAACTTTCGGATACAAGGATTTTATTGAATTTAAAATCATTTCTCTAATATAATTAGTCTCGTTAATTAAAACATATTTTGAAATTTAACTCCAAATAACATACTGCATTATAAAATTCAGTGATGGATGAAAATTATGGTGCTTTTAAGAATACAAGTTATATTCAGCGATGATATGTTGTGTTGGCGCTTTTTTTTGGTGCAACAGCCACATTTGTCGATTTTGCTCCAATCAAATGATAGAAATATAAAAGATTAGAGATATATACTAGATTATATAAAAGAATTTTTATATATTCAGTAAATAATATCTGAAACCAAGAGGAAATGTTCGTACAACAAAAAATTTGTACTTTTTTATCCATTTATTATGAAAACTGTGCCAATGAAAACGATGTTAAGTTAAACCATAAACCTTTACGTATAACATTTTAACAAACAGGGGTCTTGGAATATGGTTAGCGTGTCTTCACCGTGATCTGGTTTTCCTGATTCGGCCATGGTTGTTCTTCTTTGTTTTAACTGTAAGCTGTGTGAATGTGCCACCATGCAAAAAAGGGTTATGCTAGCGACTGTGATGATAGAGTCACAAAAGTTGTACTCTTGGCTACTAGTTGGCGCTACTACAAAAGAAGAAACGCTGTGCGAATTAAATCGCAGACAGCGAGCATGTAAACAATGGCACATTTTAACATATAAATTAAAGAAAAATTATTAAACTGTACTTGAATTCAGAAATCAAAGAGAAAACACAAAATGATTCTTTTCATGCTTACTTTAAGCATCATATTTATTTGGTTAATATGAAAATATTTTGAACATTTAACAGTCATATTCCATCAGAAAAAAAGGAAAGCTATATGAAAACGATGTTTTATTCACATTATAGGAAGGAATTAAGTTTTTCTGCTCATAAAGTTTGTGATATAAATCAAACAAAATATATAAATAATCTTACATATAGAAATCTTACATGTACCCTTTAATTAAAGCAATATTTAAAGAAAGTGAATTAATTAACCTTCAACGAATGTTTTAAAAAATAGGCATTTTATGAAACTGGAAAAATTTCTAGAAATTATAATTCTAGAAATACAAAGAGAAGCACAATGTTATTGAAAATAATAATGAAGCTTGCCAAAAATGAGTAGCATGATTTTGAAGTTATTTTTTTATCAGAGTAACTACATTGATATTTAACTATTATCATCATGAATAGTAGCTATTATTATTATTAAAAATTTATCACAACTGCCAAATTAGATTCAGAAGCAAGATATTATGTTTAATGCAAACTTAAACCGTAATCTATAATATAGTGACATGCTTTGAACCGAGTTTTTGAAGAAAAAAAGTTATATGAGAATTTGGTGAACATGTCAATCAGAATCATCATAAAACGGGAATTATACTTGTCACAAATGAATATAACTTTTTTTCTTTAATTCAATTGGAGGAATTGTAATATTAAAAATAATTTAAAAATACCTGATTCTCAACATTTTGACCATGGTGTACTTGACCGGGCAGCATATAAACTAACCTTACATTGATAGGAACCATACAAAAATTTAAGCCCGCTGATTGGTTGGACTCATCCTACGTCATTAAATGTGATGTTTAAGGATTAGCGCAGTGTTTCTCTGGTCTTAGACATAAAAAAATTCATACACTTTCTTTTTCTCAATCTTTAGAAATGTCTCTGTTTTTGGAGACAAATCTTCCGGCCATTTTATAATGAAGTTGAATCATTTACTCCAATCCAAATCTTTTGACGCAGTGATGTGAAAATTTTTGAAGAATGCTACAAATGGATAGCGAAATTCGGAAAATTGACGAACACGAATTGGAATTCGTGTTCGTCAATTCAAACAATTGTGAACAAAAAATTCCTCAGCATCAATTAAAATATGTTTCTTTGTATCATTTATTTTATTCACTGGTAAACATTGATAATTAACAGTCTTTTGGAAACGAATTAAAATTACATCATGGCGCCCTCTATTATGAAAATTAGTGAACTCGATTTTTTTTTTGCGTGAATTAAAGAACACCCACATTCAAATTTTTAAAAAATTGGATAGCCAGCTGTTATAAGCTTCAAATTCTGCTGCTTTCTATCTGCTGTATATTCTTGAGCTATATCTGTAAAAAACACAACAGAAATTATAATATTTGCCCCAAATTAACGTTTATGTAGCAATTTTGGTTTCTAAAAAAATTCCTTGTAAAAAAAAACAAGAATTCCTTTAAAAATTCTTGAAATTTTTCCGAATGAAAATAAAAAATTTTGGTAAATGAAAGATGGCTTCCCTTTCAACTTCCGTATTTGAGAAAAAGGAATGGCCTAAAAAAATTGGCACCAGAATTTTTTCAATTGAAAATAAGATAAGTTTTTAAATGCTCAATTTCCCTGAAAAATAAATTTTGGAAAAATTATACAAATTATTTTAAATCTTCCATGAAGAAATATTCGTTGTTAGAAAAATGGGAATTTATTATTATATTATTTTGTCTCTTAAAAATTCTAAATTTTTCACATCGCTGCGAACAGTAATTACATTCCGTGCATATGATTCAACTTCACTACAAAATGAAGTTGTAAATTTAGTCTCCGAAAACACAGACATTTGAAAAAGAATGAAAAAATAATATGTATTAAGTAGTTATGTCAAAAAAAAAGATCAAAGGATCGCTATTAGTACACAGATATATCAGTTGACATCACAGGTCCTGACGTAGGATGAGTCCAACCAATCAGCGGGCTTAAATTTTTGTAAGGTTCCTATCAATGTAAGGTTAGTTTATATGCGACCGGGCATAATATGTGAAATTGTGATGCGAAATGATCATATAAATCTTTGTCTATAAAAAAAGAGTTATGGATATGAAACTTATAGCAAAGTTCTTTTAGCATTTTCTATCTAATCAAAAAATTTAAAAGTAGTTCGATCTTTTAAACAGATTTTTTGTCATTTGTGAAGTTTAATCATGATGCCTTTCTAAAATTGAAAGTGAAAGTTCTTATTCCTTCTTAGTTCAAGGTTGCTCGAATTAAAGAGCATGTTGATGGGCAATTTATAACAACGATCTTTTGAAGAGAAATATCTTGTTATGGTCTTTAAATTGAAATAGTAAGAATTCACTTAACTTCTCCTGGTTAATAGGTTTCCAATAGCTCGTGATGTGAAGTGCAATAAGATCTCGGCATGTTTTGGTTTGGCAGGAGCCAAATTTTTTAATTAAGCATTTATTAATATTAAAAAAGATAAATTCAATTTTCCCCATTAATTGTTATTGTTTGTTAAATTATGAACAACAGTGAGTAATGATCTCAACAATTTTTGCGAAGGACAAAATACATTTGTTTTGTTTTTTATTGAAATAAAAAAAATAACGAATAATTGAAAAAAGAGATATTTAAAACAGAATCTAATAGTAAGGATAAAAATAAAATTTGACCGAAGGAAAATGTTGGAAATTTCTCTCTTTCCCTTTTCATTGGAAGCAATCAAAGACTTATTCTAAATTCCGTATCCAGTTTATTCTTAATTCCATATTCAAATTTTTGTATTGGTTTGAAGGAAAAAAATAGATTCAATCAAATCAAATAATAGAAACATAAAGTATTACAAGGTTCCATTCTTAAAAATACTAAATAAAAATTAAATAAGACTTCATAATCAACACAAAAATTCAGGAGAGTACTCTTGAAAATTTCTGACAGAAACGCACATTAAATCTGACAATATTTGCAAATAAAATATGTTTATAGTTAAAGATCTTACATATTAATACTTCATTTTTAAGAATTATATCTGTTTAAATTTGTAAAATGTTTAAAAAGTAATTTTTTGTTGTTAATAAAGAAGACATTTTCTTTTTTTGCATAAGTGAGTGAGCTTGGTTTGTCGAAACATATATATTATGAAGTCTAACGTTAATAATAAATCATATAAATAATTACCGATTCTTAAATATTTTAATTTTTGTTGCTCAAGTAGTTTCGTTAGCTTGCAATTTAAGCATACAAAGAGGTTTAATTTGCTGCTTGCCTTCAATTCACAAGCATATTTTACGTACTAAAACCTCTACATTTTCCGGAAACTGTAATATACTGTTTGTCGGTCTCATAAAATATTGACGAATTTCATTTCCAAAAGAGAGAGTGCTTTTCCATTTCTCTATACCCATACCTTGCAAACCAGTGAAAAATTTGAAAGTATAATATGTATATCTGCAGTTAATAATTTATTATTTTCTACGATTTTCAGTTCGCACTCTGTCATAAACATTTCACCACAGATATCGATTTTTGTCGCCAAATGGATAGAAAAAGGCGCCAACTGCTGTAAAAGAGATGCGAAATGACTTCAAAATAAGCTGAAATAATAAAGCGCGATTCTGGTCCTATCTTGAATAATTGTTAAAAAGGCGAGAGGACAGGACTGAAAAAGTATGAAGTTAGTAAAATGTTTCTGCGTTCTAAGTATAGCAATCTGGCAAGGGGTATAATTAATTTTCATAAATGATTCATTTTTACTTGGCAGACAATTTTTTGAAAGAACATCTCTTGTTCTAAGGGCTAAAAGAAAGTATATTAAAATGGATATCGACAATAAGTTCTAATTTTTTCCAGAAATATTACAAAAGAGGGGGACTTCATTAATTGGATATTTTTTTGAAAAAAAGGACATTATATTGATAAATTTTGCCTTCGAATAGAAATAATTGGGTAATTTTTATTAGAAGTAAAAAATACATAAAATCTAGATTTTTTTGATGAATATTAGAATTGCGCAATGATTCGTAAAGATAGAACAATATTTTATTACTATTATATAATAATTTGATTATTTGGATACAGTTAAAAGCACTCCTAAGCAAAATTTATGATTTTTCTTCAATGTCTCATTGGTTCTTGAACTTAATAAATATTTTGCCTCTTTAAATTAGAGGAATTCGAAGTTTGGCTTGATAAGAAATACCATCATCCTTTTAATTTCTTTTGTTTTATCCAAGCTACGTGATAAAAGATCCAAACTAAAAATCTTGACAAAGATAGTAGCCAAAATTATTAATGTTATTTTTTGTACTTACTGCTTCATTTTCAAGTTTTAGATAATTCTAACCACTATATATGAGAATCTGTTTTTAGTTGAAAGATAAAAAGAAAAATATCTGAAAACTTTTATCATTATTAATAACTATTATCAAAAACTATTAGAGCAATAACGGTAAATCTTAATTATTAGAGAGCCGAATCAGACGATAATAAATATATATATATATTGTACAAAAAATCATTATATATTTTCAAACAGACATATATTTCGTTATGTTTTGGGTTGAAAAGTTGAACACTGAAAATTATCTACAATAGAATGGCTATAAAATTGTGACACATTTCCTGCTAACAATATGTGGTTCAAAATATGTTGACGTGGTAACAAGTTTTAATAAGAAAAAAATCTATGAAATCTAGATATTGTGAAATAAAAGTAAGTTTAAAAAGTCAAAATTAAATGGAGATTGTCATTGATGCATTTTAAAAATTATAAATTTAAAAAGGCTATAAAATGTATAAAATATTAAAAAGTTTAACTAATGCACCAAAAGAAAACTAAAAAGTAAGTATTAAATGATAGGCAATACGCTAATAATCAAGTAATTACAAAAGGCATAAAAATTTTAATAGACGATGATCAAAAGCACTTGAATAATCATTTTTTTTAATTATACGTAAAAAAGAATGTAAAATTTTTGAAAAATTTAATTTAATTTGGACAAACGCAAGAGAAAGCCGAATGTAAGTAACGAATAAGGAAAATGCAATATTTTAACCAAAAGTATAATTTTGATATACATATTTGAAACTAATACTGACGTAAATATTTAAAACTAATATTGACGTAAATATTTAAAACTAATATTGACGTAAATATTTAAAACTAACATTGATGTAAATATTTGAAACTAATACTCATGTAAATATTTGAAACTAAAAAAAAATTAAGGAAAACTTTCGTAGAGATAAAATTGATGCCACTGAAATACTAATTTTTTAACTTTTAAAATAGTGTAAAAATAATTTTTATAAAATGTATTCTGAAATCAAGAGTAACCAAATATTGCTTCCCTCTCCCTTACAACCCTTTTAAAGATGCGAAGAGAGATTTTAACCGAACATCTTTTAATCATTCCACATTCTGTAATGCACACCTTTTTTTAGGATATGGATTTCCAGATTTTATCCCGATTCGTCCATTGAATTATATTACACTCATATAAATAAATAAATGGTCATACATCTTTATATAGAGAGTTTACTTCTAATATAAGGAATAATTAGATTTAAAATGCTCATAACCTCATTAGTAGCATTAAAATAGATTTTAATAATGCAATATATATTTTAAAAAATTTAATTGCAGATTTTGCTTTCAAATCAAATGAAGTTTGAGTACAAATTTAGATTGTGACAAATGATCAATATTATATATTTTTGCGCATAATGCTCTTAAATCAATTATTCATTTAATTTAAGTACATTATTACTAAATTAGCAGACTTTGGCGACTGGCTTGCTTATTATTGGCTTTTATCAGCTTTTTATAGATCTCGAGTATTGATTCTTCGGCCATTTAAAGATTACTATAGAGTTAAATTTTAAAATTTTCTTTTAATTAATCTCATTTAATTAAAATTATATAATTAAATGTAATTGGATCAATTTACAATAAATTATTGTTCAGCACAATGTAATGTACTATGAAAAATTACTATTTCAATATTACAGTCCGAAATCACAGTTTTTCAAAATTTTAATTTTGACAAAATAAGTTAAAATTATGGATTAAATATATTGATAGATAAGTTTGAATTACACCACATTGAAAACATCCAGACATTCTCAATTAAACATGAGTAGTTCATTAAAATGAAGAAAAAAAATGTACAGAAATGAAACCGTCATCATTGAAAAAGGGATTTTTTTTAGTTTTAAGATAATGTAAAATTCATTTTGGCAGAAATTGTTGTTATTTCCAAATGGAAGTCATTGCAAATATTCATCAAAGGACTGTGAAGCTTAATTTAGTTTTCATACGAAATTTATGCTTTACATCTATTTTTTAAATGACTTCTGACAGAATGAACAGTATGATACCGGCCCATTTAAAAACACTGAAGACGAAATGAATCATTTTAACAGCATTTATATTATGATAATTTTATTTAATTATTGAAGATCTTAGTTAAATGTAACTGTATGAAGAGCGAATAAGGTCACTCTGAAACGTTCTACATCGATATGTTTATGTTTTATTATTGTCATTAAATAAGAAGAGGGATTTACGTGCCAAGTACGTTGTTTTGTTTAATTTTTAATATTCATTAAAAGTTTGACATTTAATGAATATTAAAAATTAAACAAAACAACTCTCAATGAACTTTTGCTTTGACCCATTTCTTAACTTATTAAAAATAAATGTATAATGCTATTTGTTGTTAAATAATTTAAGTATTACCTTATTTAAAGTCACATACATTATGAGTAAATAAAGTCTTCCATAAGAAAAATATTTTATATAAGGAATATAAAGCTGGAAATTTCTTAAGTCTAAGCAGGGTGTAAAGGGTAAATGATTAAATCAAACTCATGGAACATATCATTATTATTCAAGTAAAAGAAATGCAACTATTTATTTTAAACTACATTATACTAACGAATTTTCAGACCTACGTTTATTGTAAGCAGTAGGGAAAGGAAAATAGCAATTAGAGGAATGTCTGCTTTGTGTTTTCAAGTAGGTGTTAACTTTTCTGTAAGGTGTTAGGCACTAAATTTTAATGAGTCTAAAGTATTCTTAATTAACACTAATTGTGATAAAGCAGAGTGATTGTTTACAGTTCTCAAACAGTAAATAATTTGGAATTTATCTGCATTTTAACTACAGTTATTAAAGGGAGATTAAAAAAATTGCAGAAAAGAATTTTTAAAATTACCTTTTATTTCTTTGAAGAATATAATAATCCTTATTATATATTTATTATTATAAAAAGGCAAGAATAAATATCTATATAAAATGTATAAATTAAAAAAAAATTGATTTTTGAATTGCAAATTTAAAAGATTAATTAAAACAAGTTACTCTTAAAACTTATTCTTGAGTAAAATTCCTTTCATTCGAAAAATTGCTATTTTTTAGTCCATCATTCTTAATTCTTTAACGTTCGTAATATATAAATGAAAACAGTTTAGATTATATATATTTTTTACTTTTTTTGTTCAGGAAGTTTTTCTTTAATTCAAACACATTTAGTGAACAATTTATGTTTTGACCAGCCGTTCTGGAACAAATTGCCTTCATTTCAAACTTTCAAGAATCTTTTTGCGCAAAATTATTGATGGTATTGTATCAAATAGAATTTTTTGAAATGTTTAGTTTTTACCACAGTCAAAGACAAAAAGAAGAATTAAAATGAAACTATATTATGTTTACTTATGGGGCATGTAATCTGCGTATCTAATAAAAAATATAGCAAATAAATAAATAATCCAGATATTTTTACCATGATATATTTTTAAATCGATTTGAAAAATCCTGTGAAATTTATTATTTAAAGCTGAAAACATTTTCTGGAATTCAAAGAGGAAACTGAAAAACTTAGTTATTTCTGACATTGTTAGAATATGATTCTCAAATACCTTTCAGTAACAAGCTTTCAGACATTTTTTTTACTTGTGAGAACATCCTTTTCTGCAAATATATTAGAATATTCGAAATATACAGGAATAAACGTGGTGTAAATATTCTTCGAAAATAGAGTTTGCATAAGTTTTTCGTACATATGAGACGCAAACAAGTATTTACATTGATTAATGGAAAATTTCGGAGCAGCAAAGGAAAATCACTGTTTTATTGAACATATATTTTTGTATATGTTTTTTAAAAGCTAATGTGCATACAAGCAAATCAGTTAACATACGAAAAGTTTTTCTAAAAATAGATTTTTTAGATAAAGTTATTAAATTTTATAAGTAGTTCCGTTAATGATTTTTCGGATGTTATGTTCTTAAATCGATTCTCAAATATATTGATTTTGGGTTCATAGTGTCTAAAATAAACAAACAAATAATATTTAAAAAAAACAATTTTTTAAAAATCAATTCCTACTTAGGTTAATTTTTTTAATTACTCTTTATTAAATAATTATAATAAATATAAACATGAATAGAAAAAGGACAGTTTCATGATATTAATCGGCAAAATAGAAGGCGAATTCCCTCCCAATTTTCCATTCCCCTGGTGTTTGAACTCGCAACTCGCAATTCAACACCAGGTGGTTGTACCAATTTGGTTTGGGTAACCACCAATTGTGGTAACCCAAAATGCGTGATTTTACTACATAAGCTGGGGTAAACAATACAGATTAGAAATTTCTAATTTTCTATATTATGTATTATTTTAATTCGAAAGCACTTCAAAATGAATCGGAGAAATTTATTAATTAACAATGATGAAAGTAAACATAATCGTTTAAAATAATCGGTTGAAAGCCTGTTAAGCCTAGCCTCATTGGCGTTGGGAAAAAATGACTCTTTACTTATTTTGCTGAAGGGAAATGAAGATTTTTTAGGGAAAAGTTATTTTTTAATTAATTAATAAAAATGATTGAATTAATATTTGAGAAAACTGTATTAACATCAAATGTCATCTCCCAAAGTATTAAAAACTTTACTTGAATTTGATTGTATAAATAAACAATATTTTATTAACGATTGAAAATTTGCAAAAGATATATATATATATATATATATATATATAAAGAGAGAGAGAGAGAGAGAGAGAGAATGTGAGCTACTAGTAGGAATTGAATAAATCATAATTTCAGGGTTGAATTATAACATATTATTTTTTGGGTTAGCTATTAGAAAGTAAAGAAAATTGAAAAATAATGTTTCTTAAATTTATATTTCTTTTACATCGAATCGAAATTGATTTATTAATGTTTTTACACTGCAGTTAACATATATTTTCTTAACGGATCAATCTATATTTGCATGAATTATTTCTAAATTGAACAAGATTCTTCTAAATCCCTCCTTATATATGTTTATATAAAATGTAAAAATATTATTAAAACATGTGAAATATTATTAAAATATGTTTTTAAAAAGATCAAATATAGAATACCGAATTCTGAACCAAAAAAATATGCTTATAGTAAATTCCTTTTTAAATACATACTTCTCAGAAATAAAAATATTGTTAAAACATGTGAAAACAATGTTTAAAAAATCAGATTTCGAATACCAAATTTTTATATAAATAATATCCTTGGAGTTTCTTATTTCAGTAGCAATTTTAAGGTTTCTTTTAAAACTATGAAATTCTAATATTACATTTCAATGCCAAAATATTTTAAGAAAATTTTTTATCTTCCATTATACATTTTTTTCTGTCACAAATTTCTCGTATTACCAATATTTTTATTTTTATTTTTTATTTCTTTGTAACTTTATATTTGAAATTCATGTTTAATTTTTAGTTTATTATTTTACTTTCCAGTTTTTGGTTTTATTTTTGTTTTATATATTCTTTGGTTCATTAATTAAAAGCACTAAAGCTCTGAAACAGCAAATGAAAATTAAAAAAGGAAATTTTTTATGGCTTATGAATGAATTTTCCATATATTTAAATACAATTTTCAAAAGTTTTGAAAGCACTTTTATTTTGATGTTATCAGGAAATAATAGAGAATCATCCCTTTCGATGCTGTCCTAAAATCCGCAAACGGAGCAAAATATTTGCATATTAACGGAAAATACTTCTTAATGTTGTCAACAATTTTTAAGGTGGGATTATAATATGTTTCTAATTAACAAAGACAATAAATAATTAACTGTTGGAAGAAAGCACTTTTATTTTTTTCGTTTATCACTAAATATCTAGGTTTTGGAAAATAAGCACCAATGACAACTTTAAAATGTAAACAGGAAGATAAATTTTTACTACAATGTTCATGATAATAATATGTTTTTATTAATGAATTCCCTAATTAATTTGAAGAATCACTTGTCAGATTTATTTAAGATTAAAATTTTAAAATAAAATAGAAATATTTGGTTCATTCCTTGCCTAATATATTTAGGATATCAAATATTATTTATTAAAGAATACTTACTGCTATAAAAATTAAATTCCTACTGGTATGATACCGTTGTTAAATTTCAAATTCATCAAAAGTATTACTTTTTAACTACTAATCATTTTCTTAATTAGTGCATAATTTTTTCATACTTAACTGATACTGAATAAATTAAATGGGAAAGTATATTTCACAATCAGACATATTTTGAAATCTGAAGCTTTTTTTTAAATATATAATATTCAAACCATTCTTTGTAATCAGACTTGTTAAGGAAGTTTTAAAGGATTTTTAATTGGGTCATCGAGTTTACATGTAATTGACCAATTAGAATTTTCTTCAAATTTATTTGATTTGTAAATAGGTTTATGACAGCAATTAATTAACTGATAGTTTATTTAGAAGCAATGTTAATATACTTATATCGGTTAAGGGTGGATTAATTGCGAATTTAATTTTACCGAAACTGAATTCTTTTTTGAAAAAGAGACTAACGCAATTAATTTTCGTTCATAAACTATACTACATTATTATGTTTTAAGTATAGTCCAAGCAAACAAAGAAGAAATTTATGAAATGTTAACTTTGAAAAAAAATATTTTATTCATTTCATAAACTTTTAACATTAATTAACTATTTTTAATAAAAAACGAAGGAATATTTCTGATAATCTTTTAGACCGAAGAGAAACATTAAATATTTTTCAAATTTAATAACAAATCGAAACTAAATTATTTTGTCTAATCCTGCATATTCACCCAGTTTATATTAAATTTTCACCCAGTTTACTTTAAGTAGTTAAATATACAGTCAGTGTTTAAAATTTTTGAAACAATATTATTAAAAACACTATGATTATTGAAAATTTATTTGAAATAATGATACCAAATAATATTTGATGTAGCTTTCACAAGCATTTTGAAGTTTCACTTAAGAAAATCGATAAAACGTTTCATCTAACTTTGTGATAAATCAGATAATTTCTAGATTCTTAAATTATTTGATATATTACTTAATATATTGCTGAATAACTTTATACATTATCGGAAGAACAAATTTTTATAAGATAAGCTCTTGTTCTTACAATTTCTGTGAATAAAGTAATAGAATGGAAAAAGCAATTCTGTATATTATTAAATATATATTCACTATACAATGAATTTATATATTTGTTGTATTATAAACAAGATTAAAATGAAATCTGCGATGCATATTTCAAAGAATCATATCAGAACATCATTTCTTGAACGGGCAAGCACCACGTGCTCGTGCAA
Source organism: Argiope argentata (assembly GCA_026289955.1). NCBI lineage: Eukaryota > Metazoa > Arthropoda > Arachnida > Araneae > Araneidae > Argiope > Argiope argentata. The sequence continues at coordinate 8,043,714 of JAOUZG010025323.1, forward strand.
GTTAAATTATATTTATATTCATTTTAATTTTTTTATCGAATGAGTCACTTTAGTATTGCAAACGACCCAAAAAAATTTGTCTCGCATTTTTTGTTTAAAAAATATCACATATCCTATTTTTTTCATTTCATATAACCACTTGCTCAAAATGACAAATTTCTAGGGGGTTTTTTTCTGTAGTCACAAACTTATTTTTTTAATCAGAGCTTTTGTAAACGCGATGGCAACGCGTTGTTAAAAGCTGATTTTTTGCAGATAATAAAAATTTTATTTTTTGTCTACGGATTTTTGTTGATGCCTCAAACCACATTTCCAAAAAAAACATCATGTTCCTTCATGTTAAAAAATCACGTTTTTCCTAAAACTGTCAAATTTTACATAGATGATTTTAAACGGTTGGAATGAACACTTAGGGGATGTTTTTGAAGTTTTGAATTTTACTATAATAAAAAATTAAATTCGATTTTATTGATTTATTGCGAAATCAATTTTCTGAAATATTATTGTACAAAAACTACCTTTGATGTAAATTATTAAAATTCGTCTATTTAATAAAATTAATTTGACAATTGCGCAATTTTTTTGTGATTCAAAAATGAAATCCTTTTTAATGAAATTCAAATCATTTTCAATATTTCAACAAATATCAAATCAAATTACTTTTTCTATTGTTGAAATCTAAAAATAATATTGTTACAAGCGGGCTAACGCCGTGAAAGTGCACCGAATTTAGCGACGTTTGACGAAGAGCCTCGCGCCAGCCTGTTTGGTTTGGCGATAGGAATGGTCTATTAACCGCTGGATCGTTCACGAAGCCCCACTTGCATTTGACCGCTTTCTCTCTCACTCGGCTATATAAGGGAAGGGTTGCCGTTGGAAGAGAAGTGACTCCCTGGACTGGCGGATCATTTTTCTCACTTGTTAAAAGTGAGCTGTGTCTACGTTTGCTGTTAACGTTGTATCTCCCTGTGGCTCATTGTTCACTGTGCTATACGATAACTGTTTCGCAATCTGTTTTTATTGTGCGTAAGACTTGCATTTACGTTGTTAGTGATTGATTATGGCTGGATTTATTTTATTAGAAGTTTTGCCTTATCAAGTCCTCCTGTAAATAAATTTCTTTGTGCTATCCTCAAGTAAAGTGCATTCAATTTGAACCCGCTACGCTAAAAAAAGTAACAATATTATTTCTCGGACATGGAGAATAAGAAAGGGAAGCCAGAGTATAACAAACGTTAGAGGATAGATAAATGTTATTTTTACTAGCACTATTGTACCTATCTCTATGATGGAATGATGCTTGATTCTGTCAGTTAATTATAAAATACACAACAAGTGAATATCATGTAATGCGATTAAAATAACCGGATCAAATATTGGAAGTTTCAAAAACCTTTACCAACGAATATTGTCAGTTATTCATAAGAGATTGTATTAAAATCGGACATAACCAATATTTTAGGAAACAAATGGTTTTCAAAGGCATTTAGTTTCCCTTATTATAAAACAAAGCAGACTGTAAATCAGTAATATAATAAACAATTTTTTAAAATCAATTCCTACTTTGGATAATAGAAACAATTTAGGAAGGTAGAAATTTTTTATTTTAGTTACTTTTCCTTAAATAATCATAATTGCTGTTCTAGTGTTCCGCTTTACAACGGAAAGAGGAGTGCAGTAGCTTATGAAGGTAACCGTGACCTTTGAGCACCTGAATAGCGATCATTTTTGAATCAATACAATAAGATAATTATGTCTTAAAAATGCTCTCACATGATAACTTGAAATTCGCGATCGAAGATTTCATTCTTTTTTTTTTCTCATTATCTATATATATATATATATATATATATATATATATATATATATAATTTTCGCATTTATGGCACTTTATTCAGAATTATAATTTTTATATCCAGTTAATTTCGAGAGAAGTGATTACAAGTTCTTTGGTCAGAAAAACAAACTTTCGAGATATACAGTTTAAATAAATAACAATTTTAAATATATTTAGCCTATTTTTTTTGTCGAAATGAAGACAAGTGACCTTCAAAAGATTTCTTTACCAGTAACTGAGAAATTTGAGTTTTTGTAACTATCTATACCACTTTTTTTTCGACTATTTATCTTGATTACTCTCTTAGAAATAATACCATAAAATCACGTCTAGGTTTAATTAAGCATATAATGAATCAATTATTTCTAGAAGAGATTAAACAAGGCAACTTGGGGGATAAACTGGTCAACTGACTGCATTGGGATTTACCAGATCTTTCACTAAATGTCATTCAAAAAGGATTAACTATAATTCAATTAAATTAAGGTAACTGAAAATGACTTTATAATGATTAAGCTTGCCAGTTTATAAAATCTACGTCAGCTTTCATTCATATAAGATTATAGGATAAATTTATATTATTCAAAACTCAAACTGCGTGTATACTAATCAGCTAAATTGTTGTAATTATATATTTAGTGGTGCTTCAGAATTGTTTATTAGATGAGTACGATGAAATCATTTGAATCATTGAACATGATCCCAATTATTTATCTTACGATACTTTATATCCTCTAAATATTGATAGCCTTTCACGAGATACAATAATGCTTGTATCTACATCAGCATATCAGCATATTAAATGTCCTCTATGAGAATTGGCAGATGACATTTGAACAGAGGTTTGACAGAGGACATCAATTAATTAAATATCTGTGAGTATTAATTCAATGTTATGGTTTTGTAGAGCTAAATGTATAAATCAAATGTTTTTTTAATTAACAAACATTGCTTCCTTTTTGAAAATTCATTTCATTGCGTATCTCAATGTGATGTTATCATATGCATTAGTAACTCTAGTCTTGATATATTAATGTGCAGGATTAAAAGATTTAAAAGTATTTATGAAAATATTAAAATTTTATGAGATTTCAGCTGTATCAAGTTATAAGAAAAGAAAAATGCCATCCAAGAAATAGTTGTGATTCACAATCAAGGAATAATCCAAACCATCTTCATAAAACAGAGATCTGTTATTTTCTATGTTCTGGTGTCTCTGCCGCTTATAAATTGCCTGTGATAGATAAACCAGGATGTTTCTGTAATTGTTAATCAACTTCCTGTTACAATATAATTTAAATACTTGCTTTCCTAATAGATGTTCTGTAGAAGTGTGAAATACCGGCTTTCTGACACAGAGAAAGCTCGTCTTCCTTGTGTTCTGGAAGTCCCGGGTTCGAATCCCGGCTCGGGCATGGTTGTTCTTCTGTGTGCTAGCTGTGAGATGTGTGACTGCGCCCCCCAGTAAAAAGGGGCTGGGCAAGCAAATGTGGTGAGCGTGTAGCTAAGTCGTACTCATGACCCTGGTTTGCGCTTCTTCAAAAACAAGAGCCGATCCTTTCGGCTTAAATCTGCTGCTGTATCAGCGGGGGGCTTGTGCATAAACAAGTTCCATAAGAAACAACCACAAGAAGAATAGTGAAATACAACTGCTGTTTTAAAATTAACTCTATTGCGATAGGTTTTCTGAAAATATCTTCTTATCAATTACATGAATGCTTACAAGATTATATGACATAGTTGATTCTGTAGCTTTTAAAAGTTTCTTAAAATATTTTTAAACTACGGCTGAAATCAACAACCTAGGAAAAAAAATCACTCTTTAATTCTTTAAGTGAAATATGGTCCATATGCATTTACATTGAAAGCATTGAACAGTATAGTTTATTTTGTCTTTGATATGTTTTTAAGTCTTAAAAATGTTTATGCAAATATAAATAGAGATAATAATATAAATTTTAAAATAATTTATATTAATATTTATTTAGTAATTAATTTATTAAAATAATAATTATTATAAATATAAATTATTACATTAATTTATATTTAATAATTATTTTATCGTATGCATTTTACTAGTACATTTGATAGGTACTTTTTGTTCATATAATTTTATTAGTGCATATTACTTGTACTCTGTTATTTTCTACATTTTTAGATGGATAGCCCATATTAGAATCATGAATGTGCAATCTGGTAGCAGATATTTCTCCATAACGTTTTTCGTTGTATATGTAGGAGTCAGGTGGCCCTGGTATCGAATATTTAAAAAGACAAACCCTTCCATTTCCTTATGCTCAAGCAAACTTTTTTAAAAAAATCAAGATATGAATAGTCTCATACTTCCCTTCACTAAGAAAACAAACATATACAACAAAATGGGGATCATAAAAGAAGTATGCATTATTACAGAGCATTATATTTCATAATGGTGACTCAATAAACAATGGTGATCATAACAAAAGCTAGTATTATTCTCAACTATAAAGCAACCTAAGGAGCAGCAGTTACTCTTGATAACTTAACTTATTATAATTAACAGAGGGAAAGGAAAAACCAATAAATAACCGCAAGTTATTTTTATTAATACACTGGGTACTCTTTGTAAGGCCTACGTTCTCTTTGAAACTAAAACTGCACCATAAAACAACATAATACAGAATTATCGAAACAACTAGGTTTTCTCCTTTTTAAATCATTTGTCATAGTTAAGGAAAATTTGCCCAGAAGTAGGGTTGCAAGTGAAATGACAGAAAGCATGACACCAAATTAAAGAAGAATTTCAATTTAAAAGACCGACTAAAAAGAGTTCGTTGCATACAGTATAAAAATGGCAATAAAAATAGTATTGTCTACTGACATTGTGAAATGAGATTTTTCAAAGCTCATTCTGAAACCAACAGCATTTTCCAAACATTTGCGTTGAAGGTGATGAAAATATTTCATATTTAAATATTTGATATTATGATTACATACATAATTTATTTAATTTATTTTTTAAATTATAAATATATTGTTTCTAGTATGTTTCTATTCCTATGATATATAAATAATCTTTTCCACACATTAATATTAGTTTCTTCTGTCTATACATTATTGATTTGTTGTATAGGAGTATGGTTCAACTAATATTAGATGCACTAAATTTTTTATTTATTCATCATAAATTTTTGGATTAAAAACCTTACCTTTTGCCTTTTGCATCACTTTGTTCCTACATATTATATATATGTGTATTTTCATTTTACAACATTTGTTACATTTGTGCAACCAATAAATAAGATAACCAACGAGTAAAATTTTACAAAAAAGTCTTAAGTGTGGTCTGTAAATGAAAATCTAAACAAATACTAAATCTGTCTGATAAACTAATTCGATTTGAAATTCCTTAGCTCACGTAAGGTATAACTTACCTATCCCTTTGCTCACGTAAGGGATAACATAACAGAATCTGCTTGCTGTGAGAATATTTATTCTCATGTCACGAGTATATATTTTATTTGAAACAATTAGGTAATTTGAATCATTTCTTTTAACCAGTGTGAAATTATTCCAAACATATGAGCAGTAAGTTCTCTTTTACCTTGGGTCTTTTCATTGATATGTCCCCTCCTCCAGCATAAAAATTTGTATCATGGATGTTTTAATAATGCCTTCGTAAGGTTTTTTCTGAAAGATGGGGCATACATACCAAAACAAATAAAATTTCCTCATTCATTATGTTAATTTCATGCTATTCTTTAAACAGAGGCGCTGTATTCTTTACGTTAGTATTTTTAAAAAGATCATTTTAAATTTGTTCGATTTTGTTTCAAGAGCTAAAAGGTTATTCACATCTTTTTCTTAAAACTACCGAAAAATTGAAAACAGTCATTGCCTTTTGCTAAAGAATTACTTCTAAATCTTACTTAAGTATAATGTTTTTGTACAAATAAATCTGCTTGGAAATGAGGTCACTGCTTTGCAATTAAAGAGCTTTGGTCCAAAATCTAATACCAACAAAGATCCACGATATTGATTTCTAATTCAATATACCGTTTATATAATATAGAATGAAATTTACTTCTTATTGGAAGATGTGGAGATGAGATGATAAATTTGTTGTCGTTAAGAAATGCAAAATTAAAAAGATGATACCTAAACAGCTCATATGATTTGTCATATTGCACCTTTAAATGGCTTTAATATATCATATTGTTAAGGCATTATGATATATTTCTTTGAGAGGTATATTATAGTGAGAAAAGATAATATTCATCTAAAAAGATTATATTCGATATTACTGCATGGGATTTGGGAAATAATGCAGTCATGAAAAGAGCAAAAAATCACTATTAAATATTTTCCCCCGAAACCCGTTTTGAGTTATTTCCATAATTCACAGATGGACGTTTATTCCCCATATGTATACATTCTCTCTCACACATAATTTTCGTCGTTAGAATAATAATAATCTTGCCCATTTTGTAGCAAAAACTAAAAATTGATAATATATTATTTTAAAATGCAGGTTATCATATTGATTTACTACTTTATTTATTTATTATTCTTGCTGAATATAAATGAGTGAGAGCTATTTTTTGTTAAAAAATGCCCTTGTTTATTGCATTTCTATATTTCACACTAAATGACTAATCTTAAAACTTTAATAAAAATACATTATTCATTTGTCAAAATCGATGCTTTTAATGAGGGGTTTTAAAGGATTTAATATCAAATTTCAAAATGTTTGACAAAGTAACTATTCTATTTATCCCGAGAATTATATACATTCGTTGTTAGAAGTCTTTTAGTTTAACAGATCAGACAGAAAATTTCAAATGCTTCACTAAACCATTGGAAGTACTTATTTTGTATTCATTGAAAGTTTAGTTTCGAATGGAACTTAATTCCTGTATTTAAAAGATTATTCTGTTACCGAATACTTGAATTAACAACAGTACATAAAAGTAATTACAAACTTTTCTTGAATAAACATGTACCAGAATATATTTGAGAGGAATTATTCTATTTAACTTACCAAGGAATAAAAAATGAAATAAATAATATCATGATTATAATTTAAGCATGTGACAGTATTTGTAATAATATTATATATATATATATATATATATATATATATATATATATATAAGATAGCAAATGTAAAGGGATTTCCTTGACTCAATGAATCTTAATATAATGGGGAAGATAAATTTATTAATAATGTAAAATTCTATTATCTCATTCCTTTTGATATATCCTTACCATTTATTTAAAATTATTAAATCAAAATTTTAAAAATCCTTATCATTTATTACCATTAGATTGAACTTTTCCATTATTTTTATGTATTTAGAAATCTGAATCAAGTCATTTTATTTCTGTGGATGAGCCAAATTGAAAAGTAAAAACATGGACGAATTATTGTAACAACATTGCAATAAAATAAAATTAATTAGGATTCAAAAATAAAAGAAGATTCAATATATTAAGAACAAAGAATTTCTTTAAAATGCAGATAAAGGCATTCATTTGCATACGTGATATATTTAATTGCTAATCTTAGAGCAAAGATAAGCTGATTACAAAAATAATATTATGAATTTGTTATATTATTAACTCGTAACGTTAATTTTAAAGATGATCTATTTGTAGGTACTAGTACTGGATCCTGAATGGAAGTCAGGCAACGATTTTCAGTTTTGGAGACAAAATGAAACTTTTGAAGACTTTTTAGACCCTGAAGACATTAAACAGGCTACAGAAAATGCAAGAATTTAGGAATATCTTAATTTTGGAAATGGAATCTATCTGTCTGAAAAATATATAAGCTTACGATGCTTAGGCGAGTAAGTCAAATTCATTCTCTCTTAAGAGAAAAATCACTTTTGACACACTTGGAAAAATTATTCAGTTGAAATTCAAGTTTGTGAGTTTTTAAATTCAATTCAACAATCCACACTCAGTTATGGAAAATGAAGTAAAAGTAATATAAATTAAAATTTTCTGTCTAAATGCTATATTCTTTTATTGCGATCGTTACAAACCGCTATAATATTGATTAACTTCATTTCAAAGCAATAACTTCATATTAATATTGTGTTATTATAAATGATAAAGTAGCTATTTTCAAATATACAGTAGCCTAGACTGATAGCATCCGGCAGTATGGTATCTATTAAAATATTCCTCACTTTAACGAGAACTTAATTTTTCATTTTAAAGCAAGTTTATATTTTTCGCTTTTTGAGGAAAGTAGAAAATTAATTAGGAAATCAACAAATTCTGTATGAATTTAGACATCGTATAAGAAAAGTGTAATTATTTTGAAAGGGAATTTATCATTTTTAAGAAATGCAACTAAATACTGAAGAATACTTTAATCAATCTGAAGCTTATCATTTAAATAAATTCCTGAATTTGCTGGAAGTTTTTTTAATGAGATGACAATGTAAAAAAGCCTTTTCGGTGTCGCTGTTTTTAACATATAATAATAATTTTTTTAAAAAAAATGCTTCGTTAAATTGGTTGCTTAAAATACATTTTTTTGGTTGGGGGTGATACTGAACACAATGTATGAGTATTGACTTATATAGAAAAGACAAAAAATGTATTTTAAGCATTTTTAAAGATAAGTATTACCTCTTTTTTATAGTCTTAAATGATTACTTGTTTATTTAAAAGGCTGTATGCAAAATATTCTTTGTTTGAAAAGTAAACTATAGCTGCAAAGACTTTATTTTGAATGTGTTCTCATTTAAATTTAAAACTAGTCATGCATTGATTTTGTTCGTTTGAAGGAAAGTAGAGAATGATAGTTTATCTCAAGAAAGGATTCCTTGTCATAAGTAATCTTTATCTATTTTAAGAAATAAGGCTATTACTATTGTGAATAAAAACAATGTTTGTAATGGCATGTGAATTTTCGGAGTGCACATGCAAATAAAAAAAATTCTGATACTGCAAATATGAAATTTTCCAAGCTTTCTCGGCTAAATTTCATTCTATATTATGTTACGTAAATATTTTATTTGCTGTGCAGTAAACTGAAGATAGAAGAGCAGTAACAAGGATAGGATACTTTTTATATTTATTTTATAAATTTTTATTGCTATAACATTTTTTTGTTTATGTTGCTAATATCTAATAAGCATTACTTGATAAAACTTGGCTCACATTTCACATTTTAATAAATTTATTTGATATTATCGGGAAAATATGAAATTAAATTTTATTTTTAATTTTAAAAATTTTATGTGAATGGAAATATTTGTTTTTACATGATCACGATAATATAGTCTTTGTTTATGCAGAACCCGACATACGATGTGCTCATTATTTAATTTAAATAAATACCATTGGCCTTTAATAATAAACCTTTAATAATGATTTCAAAAAATCAAAACAAAATATGTACAATTTGCAATTGTCATTACTCTAAGATTCATTTTAACTAAAGCAAGTTCTTATTTCAGGAAAATATTAAATGAACATCATTTTTCAAGTCTGTTCGTACGTAGTCTTATATATGTATATATATATATATATAGATATATATATATATCTATATATATATATATATATATATATATATATATAAAGCTTATTAAAAGCTTGTACAATTTGCACTTTGTAGGCATTCAGCTGAAGGCGGTTATTGAGAACGTTCCATATTGTGGTATGCGGCATATGTAACTGACCAGCTGATTGTCTCATTGATTTCGTGGACTACGTAGGTAAAGTTTCTTGGATGCGATCAACATTTTCATGCGAAGTGTTCTGTCTCCCCACTCCCTTTCGGTGTAGAAAGCTACCAGTTAACCTGAAATTGTGTTAACTAGCATCTGGTAGAATTATCCCGAGGAGGACTTTTCTTGTACGTTGTTCTGAAGTGACGTTGCATAGTTGTGACAGATTTGGTTTCGAAAAACCACAATACACACATTGCTTTTTCTTCCAAGGTTACCATTTTTATTTATGACGTCATAATTACCCAGACTGCAAATGCGCTAAGATCACATTGTTGTCACATAAAATTCTTTGAATTGTAATTTACGAATACGTAATCAGTTTTTGCGTTTTATTTTTTATTCGAAAGTTATGAATTACGGAAACCCCGATAAAAATTAATGAACTCCCTATATATATATATATATATATATATATATACAAGAAATAGTTTAAACGATGACATGCTTTTTTATTAAATTTGTTGAATCATTAATTAAATGAACCTGCTGTTAATATCTATTGAACCATCATTAAATAATTTCCATCATTATTATGCGCAGAATCTACTTGGTAAACACTTTGATATAAAGCCGCAATTCAAGTAACTTTATATTAAAAACATTTCTACTGAATAGCATAATATCCTTACAAGCATATAAAATCTTCCTAATTCCCTACTTGTTAAATCAGTTACTAGTCTTTCATACAAAGCAGTATAACTTTTACCTCTAGTGATATATTTAACATACTACATTTTTCAAACTGGTTACATTTTTTAAAATATAAAATCAAGCTGTCAACCGAACATAGTTTAAATGGGATTGCAATGGAATAAACGTACAAAATGGGCTATTTCACAGAACTCTCAGTCTGAAATAATGCATGGGAAATTTCGAATTGTTATGACCTTCCGAAATGGCAACATTATATAAAATGGTTTAAAGGTACACCAAAAGACTTTTCACAACTTTATCCATTATTTTCCTGGAAAGAACGACATATATCCAATCATGCGAAATAATTGCCCAATTTCAGCGAAAATTAGATACTCCTTGGGAAAAAAAGAATTTCCAAGAACAACTCTATCCTTTGCGTAATTACGAAAGAGACACTGATATTTCAGAAGAAGCTTTGAAAAATAAATATCTTTGACAAAGGAGCAACAAATTAAAACAGCAGGTATGTGAAAAGGCTATTTCCCATAACATAGACAATACAAAGTGACAATAAAGGGATGGTTTCTTTTTGCAGATACATTTATCGGGGAACAATTTTAACTAAGGAACAATAGGTATTATATACAGATAATTTTTTCTTCTCATTTTGGAATACTACATGAAAATGGTTAATTCCAATTTTTGCTCTCTTTTTTAAATGATATCTACTAATTAATAATTGTTTGTATAAAACAAATTCATCTATTAAAACTGTATTTTATAAATCAAGTAAAAATGAATTTACATTGTCAATATATTTTTGTTATTTATGGCACTTTCTCAAGCCCATTGACAGTCCTGTCAGCGATTTAAACCTATTGAGCGTCTTTTGTTTTTCATTAACCCCAACTAGGGGCAAGGGTACGACTTAGCTACTTACACGTCACCACCCATTTTAAGGGGCGGACTTCATCCACGTATTTTCATTCATTTCTCCATAGATCTTAATTTAGATCTGGAACAGAAAACGATTACCTCTGACCCTGTTTTATTACTCTCGACATGGAAGACTTTGTGAGAACGACAGGTTTAACCAGCGCCCTTCACCAGAGACTCGGGCAATGTGTACTAATTTCGGGAGTACAAAATATACCAAACGATGGTAAAATCATTACCTTAAAAATATTATTAACAATTTCCTTAATGACATGATGATTGATATTGGTCTATATAGAGTGTACCAATGCCAGACACATGTGCATTTCAAATCTCTGCTTCTATAACAGTTGAAAGACATATCAGAAAGAATAAAATTGGAAAAGATATTAATTGATAAAATAAACATCCATAGAGTATAATAGTAGTATAATAAGAGTATAAAATAAACAGCCATAGAGTAAATACAATACTTGAAAACGATCAAACAAATTTAGTAAAACAGTAATAGTAATGGAGGGTGTAACGTGAATCTGTTTGCAGATTATTTTAAGGTAAACAGTGTCCAGGGCTTTAAGTAAATAAGAACTGAAACTGAAAGAGTGAATTGAGATAATTTAAAAGACATGAAAAGATTTCTTACTAATACTGGATGTAATACTCTGTTTACATTGTTCTCAAGTCAGAATGAATATTTGTTCCACAGTTGCATCAAAGTACATCTAGTATAAAAAGGGACTCAGAACAATATGGAAGCGAAATCAGTGGCTTTTTTTGGCTATGTAAAGAACGATAGTGATAGAAGTCAAATGTGTTCCTAGAAGAGTGTCTCATTTATCCTTCATTACTGACTTATTAGGAGAATTTGTTACCTTTTTACGTTTTTCTGATTACATTACAGGTGTTTTGAAAGTATATTGTTCGTCGTGATAATGGCCTCCTGGTAAGTCGGAGATTTAAAAAAACTGAAAATTAACTCATCTAAAGAAGGAAAAAAAACAGAGAGAAAATGAAATTAAAACATTGATACACAATAATATTTTTAAATTTAAACTGTATAAAGGAATTCTTTTCTAGATTTAAATGAGTATTCTTTCTCAAAATTTTAGCAAATAGCTGTAATTTCTTCATTCAATGCAAGTCTTCTGTCTCAAATCCAATAAGTAAACAACCTCTTATCTCCTAAAATTCAATCGAATCAAATTAAATGACGAATGGCTATTTTGATAGTTTACTACTTTAAATTAGAAGGAGATAAAAGTTCGAAAGGTCTAAAAATTAAAAAAAAACACAATATGAATGTAGGATACGGTAGTTTAATTTTGTTTAAAAAATTAAATAAAAGTAATTAACTTTTTATAAATTTAAAAAATCATTAAATAACTTAGGGAATTTAAAGCCGAACTGTCTGAAAATAAGTTTCTTTCCTTTTTGTTCATATACTGATTGTTTTTACAATCATTAGAAAAACGGCATTATGGGAAGAAAAAAATTGAAAAATTGCAAAAAGGTATAGAAAATACAGGGCGTCCAAAAAGTTCCCGTACTGATGATTTGTGAATTTATTTTACAAAAACAATAGGTTTAAAAAGAATTATTTTTATGCCAATGACAAAATGCACTTTTAACATAACTAAGGAAAAAATACTGAACTTACATTTATAATAAATGTTCAAAATGTCTTTCCCTTTCTTGGAGACAAAGCTGAACTCGTTTGCGCATGTTTTTCGAAACGCGTTTTAACATGCTAGGAGTGATTTCTTGTATCCTTTGGGCAATTGCGATTTTCAAATCATCTATTGTTTGAAGATCACCTTCATAAATTTTGTCCTTTAAATATCTCCACCAAAAAAAGTCCGGGATCGTCAGATCAGAGGATCGATGTGGCCAAAAAATTTTTGAGATAAGTCGATCGCCGAAAAAAGCTTCAATCATGTCCATGGTTTCATTACTCGTATGGCAAAATTTAATATACTTCAAAAAAATCATGGAAAATGATATTTTAAATTTGGAGTACGGGAACGTTTTGGGCACCCGGTACTATTTAGTAAATCTCTATTATAAAAGTGCACGTATTATTTTATATGAATTTCCAATATTACAATTAAACAAATATTACAATTATATGATTTGAATAGAATCCGTTGTTTTTTGGCACAAAAGCAGTTTTTGGCTAAGCTGCACCACATTTTAAAATATTTGTGTCTATTTATAATAAAATCAAGATATGAAATAATGACAAATTCCAAATGTCTAAAAGTCTAAATCTGTGAATCATGAAAAACGGAACCATGATGTAAAGTATGGTACTGTGAAAAAAAGTGCGGTTAATGTTTAAATATGATTATAAAAACTAATAATTACAAAAAAAAA
>JAOUZG010025323.1:8057328-8107293 GCA_026289955.1 Argiope argentata
TATATATATATATATATATATATATATATATCTTTGGTTAATTAACGATGGTGTATGTGTGTTGAATTTCAAGAATGCAAATGTATTGAGTTTCCTGAGCACTGTAGACAAGCATGCGCGTTAAAAAATGCAATTTTATAACTATAGATTAATTAAGCTATTTTAAATAACTGCATAACAACTCATTACAACAAAAACAACTTCTTTTTTACATGTTTAGGAAATGATTTCTTCGGAGTATACTTCTTTTTCGGTGTGCAACAACTTAGGTTGACAACAGAGAGCTCTAATTACGCACTAATTACCTTTAAAGACCTTATTAAGTAACAAGAAGCCAGGCGTAAAATGCAGATATCGCTAAATTATGGGTGGATCAGACACTTTTCCGGACGATCTGATTCCGTAAAGAAATAAAATAACTTCGAGTAATTAACTTTAGAAAACAAAATGATTAAGTGCCACATTTGCTTCTATTATCTTTTTTTAATTTCATTGATAAAAAAGATAATTAAAAAAGGTTTATCTAGTTAAATAAAAAACGTTTCTTGGTGTAATTTTATTTTTAATGAAGTTCTAAATTAATTAATTAAACGGAAGTGAATTTTTTAATGGAAGACTAAGTGCCATTTTTTCTTCAATATTTCATTGAATAAATACGTACGACAACAGTCACAGTTTAATGTTTTAAGATAGAAATTGACTGAAGAGTCTATTATTGATTTTATGATACTCTTCTATCGTAATTATTAGTAACCTAATGGCAATTTATTAATTAAATAATAGTAACCATCTTTAAAAAAGCCTATTCTTATACCTTTACTTCATAAAATCCTGGTGAGAACTTCTAACGATAATTTAAAAGAAATTCAATACACATTTTACTTCAGGAATCATGAAACAGGGTATTTTAACAGAATTTGTTTAATAAATGTAAGCAAAAATATGATTTATTTTTAAAATATGTAATCTTTCGATATAAAATCCACCATTAATTGTTAATGATAATTTCACATTTTGGAATCTGGGAAAGAAGAGCTTGTTTAGCAGTGCTCCGAAAAAATATATCATTTTTCTTTTTTTTCAAATAATTTGACAAATTTAGGCTTTGTTTAATAACATACATGTCCGTATTTTAATCAATGCATTCATCAATATGAAAATAATACAACTGAATTACGTCCATCAAAATGAAAATATTTTCTCATACTTTAACTGAAAAAAGCCCTATTTCTTGACTTCTTCCATTTGATAATATTAAAAAATAAATATTGGGCCTTGAGCTGCCAAAGATTGATATTTGAAATAAATTCAGTTTCTGAGTAAATGTACTCAGTAAATTGCCGTTAAAATTTCTTGTTTTGCACTTAAGTAATTTTAGTTGCAGAATTATCCATATCTTTTTAGACTTTAAAAAAAAAGAAAATTCAAAAGTATAATCTCACTATATTACTGGGGCAAGAAATGCAACTTTTTATTTTAAAAAGCGCTTAAACAATATGCTTTATAATAAAACACATTTAAATATTTTTTCATGAGTTGTATGTTAGGAAGTGAATATTATGTTTTTGAAATTCGATTTAATATAAATTATCTCAAAATTATTATATCTCATAAAAATTTTGATTTTGATATCCATACCGAATTTCAAATTTATTATGAAAAATTAAATCTGAATTTCGTTATTTCCAAATTTAAGTACATAGCATGATCACATTTTTGGCTTTTTAAACTTTTAGTTTTAATATCCTAATGAAAATTATAAATGAATATCACTGCATTTAGCATGTGGACCGTCTTTTCTTAAAGTTTTGAATGAAAACATACGTGTCAATCTTCTTAGTTTTTATAGTTAGTTTTTACTTTATTCATAATTATTTCTTATTTTTAATAAACCTCTTGACTTCATAGCTTTGAATGTATTTTTTACTTTTTATGTGTGTCTTTTTAAATCATATATATTACAACACGTATTGTTAAAGTAACAATTCAATTTTACGTGCTTACAATATGATACGTAACTTTTACTAGGTAATGATCATAAAGAATATATATATGCATACATACTAACGTCAAACAGAAAAAAGTAAACGATATCCAAGGTGACAAAAAGAAATTTTCAACTTATTCACGTCATCTTATCTCAATTAAAGATATATAAAGATAAGTATCTTTCTACACAATTTTTGCCAGCTCTTTCACGCTCCAGAGTTTCTCAGAATAAAGATAAGATGATAAATATCTGAATTCATTTCCTGCTTCTTGCTTTATTTTAAATTTCTTTATAAATAGATCTATTGCAATATGAAATTTTATTTACCCACTTAATGAAGAAAAATATAGTATCTTTCTACACAATTTTTTCCAGCTCTTTCACACCACACTATTTCTCAGAATAAATATAAGATGATGAATATTTTAATTTTTTTCCTGTTTCTTGCTTTATTTTAAATTTCTTTATAGTAACTTTCTACACAATTTTTGCCAGCTCTTTCCCACTACAGATTTCTCAGAATAAAGATAAGATGATGAGTATTTTAATTCATTTATTGCTTCTTGCTTCATTTTAAATTTTGTTATAATCAGCTCTACTGCAATGTAGAATTTTATTTACCCACTTTCATGAGAAAAAATATAATATCTTTCTACACAATTTTTGCCAGCTTTTTCGCACTCCAGAATTTCTCAGAATAAAGAAAAGATGATGAATTTTTAATTCATTCCCTGCTTCCTGCTTTATTTTAAATTTCTTTATAAATAGCTCTACTGCAATATAGAATTTTATTTACCCACTTTCATGAAGAAAAATATAGTATCTTTCTACACAAATTTTGCCAGCTCTTTCACACCACACTATTTCTCACGAGAATGTTTCCTCGCAAGTATTTAGGAGTTTTCTTACTACCTTTTTGTCGCAACCCATCTTTTCTCATCGTTCTTTGTGGCTCACATAATAATTCTTTATCATGGTATAAAGAAACCGAATAATCCGCTTTGTTCGGGAACGTAAATCTGAAAGATGCAATCAAATGCAGCTGCTTGCGACAAAGCAGGACAACCCCGAACTCCATTTGCTTCCTGCATAACTTTATTCTCGTTCAAATGACGCAAGTCATGAATGCAACCAAAGGCAGCCGCTGCTTTTTTCTCCCCTATTTACTTGCTTTTTATTCTGAGAAAAAAAGTAGATGTATACCCATGGTAAAGAAAAAGAAGGGAAGAACATGGATTCCGTGTAAAACTAAGCTGTGGAAGAACACGAAAAGAATTTTATTTCGTATATATCATCTCGGGATGAAAAACTTTCCAAAAGTTAGCTAAATTGCAATATAATTTGTTGGATATATAATTTTATGATGTTTTATGATGTTTTTGGTTGCTTGAAAATTCCATAGAAACTATGTATATACTTAAGCATTAGACCGTCCAACTTTTTTGCCAAATTTGAGGTCGTCGCCACTGAGTTGCTTAACCACCAATTATGGCAACCCGGCAATGGTGTAATCCGCTGATCTTTATTGCCAAATTTAAATCCGTCGCCAATGAGTTACTAAACTATTGGCGATCGTTGGCGAAGATGGTCTAATACGTAAGTACCAAACATTCCATATCCACTTAAAGAATTATCTTTCCATATTTTAACAATCGGTTATTTAGTGGTTCTCTAATTTAATGTGTGTGAAGCTTACTATATAACATTTCAGAAGCAGAAAAGTATAACAAGTTAGGCAGACAAAATTTGGAATCAGTAAAAACGCATTCAACATTATGATTAAAAAAATACTGAAGCAATTTGGCTGTATAATTTAGATATTTTTAAAGAAAAAATTAAAAAATTATAATGATAAAAAAATAATATTAAGTAATATAATAATAAATTTTACCATTTTCTTTAGTTTCCAAGGAATTTATTCCGCATTAGTCAGTGTAAGGGATTGTATTCCATAGAGAGAATTCCATCAAATTACGGTTTAATTTAATTAATAACGATAAGGCGATATGCCCTTATTCAGTAATATGAACAAATTACGAGTACGAAATGTGGCAATAGTAAAAATGCAATAACAATATTTTAAATATGTTTCATATAAACCATTAAATAATATTTGCTATTATTTCTTATGGCACTTGCCATGGAGAAGCTAGCCGAAATAGCCAGCGATTTAAGCCAAAAAAGCGTCTCTTGTTTTTGTGGTAGCGCCAACTAGGGCGTAGAGCATGCCTTTTTGCTACTCATTCATCATTATTTTGCACAGCCCCTTTCTACTGGAAGCTGCATTCACAGACAGCCCATTTCTTTGCACAGCCCCTTTCTTTGCACAGCCCCTTTCTACTGGAAGCTACATTCACTACATTCACCTTACAGATAGAACACAGAAGGATAATCATTCCCAAACAGAGTCTTGAACCTGGGACTACCAGATCGTGGGCCAGACTAACTACTCCTGTGCCATGAAGCTGACCATTAAATTATATTTAAAACATTTAAGGATAATTATTTAAATTCCGAGCCAATCAGGGGTTCTTAATAAGAATTTCGGGTTCTATCTTTTAATTTGAGTCAATGAGGGGAATTCCCTATAGGAAAGTTGTGATAACTTCCTCTTGTTGATTCCACTTGATCGAATTATTCTGGTATCCTTATAAGTTTTTAAACAGATGAATTATCCTGAATAATTACGAATGAACATTTCTATCAATTATTAATTCTTATATTACGTCATTAAAATATACCGCTTAATTTGTTTCTAATTTTGTATAATATGTAAAGTCTTTTGAATTTCAGTTTTCCCTGTCTTCAAGCAAAAATAAGAAGAGTAATTTTTTTTAAATGAAAATTATAATTATATTATTCGATACATTGCACAAGTTGGTTTTATAATTCACTTCGGTACCCTTTTTTACCTTCAATTATAATATTTTCTGTATTACTATTAGTACTACTAAGCCCCGAATTCGGATAGAATCAGGAGTAAAAATACAAAATCTCAGCCATGTGTCTTAGATGGTTTTAAAGATAATTTTTATCTTGGTAGGACTGAAAGCTGTTCACTTGAAGAACAAGTTTGTTCTAGAGGACGAATAGGGGGGTTAATAAATAATTTTGGAACGTATCCTGCCATAAATATTCTTTATATTATTTTTTTTCTTCATTCCACCTAAATGCTAGATTTTTTTAAAATTAATTTCAGAACACTTATAAACCAATACCACAAAATCCTTTTTTGGCAAATCCCAACTAGTATAGGAGATATATGTGTACATTTTTCATGTTATATCTTTTACCAATTCAGCTTTTTTGGAAACTAACGCCAAAATTTTAAAGAATTAGTGAAAGTAAGATTATATAAAGAATGTTATTGAAAGTAAGATTATATAAAAAGTAATTATTGCAGTTAAAACATTTACTTTATTGCATTTATTGATACAATTAAGAGCTCATTCACACTATAGACAGCCTAATATTCACAATTTGTACGAATGCTGATTTTTCTATTCCAAATCAAAAATTAGTTACAGATCAAAATATTAAATACATTGCATCTTAGATTAACATTTTGTGTTGTTTCCTTCTGCCAACCCACATGTAAATATTTCTTCTTTAGTTTACCATTTTGTATTATTTCTTTCGACCAACCCAGATGTAAATGTTTCTTATTTATAGGAGAGTAGGTATATTTCAGCCAGGCCATTTTTAAGAATGCGTGGAAGATGTTAATTTGTGCATGACATCTCTATTTGAATCTTAATGCTATAGCCAGTTCCACCATTAAATGTTTTATTAAATGTTGGAATGGAAAAGATAAATACATTAATGGAATTGAATACTTGTTTCATTTCCTTGTGATTTAAATGCTTACTTTTCTAAAAATTAAAAAAAATATTTCTAATTTACATATATATTTTAATCTAAAATTTGATACGTAATATTATTTATTATATCAGTTCTTAATGGTGTAAATTTTAAATTACTTTTTGTATATAATTCTTCTCTTATGTGATAACTTTCCTTTTTTTCCGTTAGAAGACTAATTTTCTTCATTTTTTTACAAATTTCAAAACAAGTTGTAGTTTTAATTTTTGACAAGCATGGAATTCAGGTAATTATTTCTGTTATTGAGATAATGAAAAAAATGCTGTTATTTTCATGACCATGCACATTCTCAACAATCTTTGAATGCATCAGTTTAATAATTTTATTAAAAATAAAAATTATTATTAAAGTTTGTTATGCGACTTGGATGTTTTTTGAGAAATTATTAAGTATAAGAAAAGTTATAAGTTTACTTCAGCATAAACATTATTAATTGTTGAAATAATATAATTTCTTTTTTTATTTAGGGTGTACAAATTTTTCTAAAAAGCAAATTTTGATTTATTTTTTTAATTAATCTGATCGATTTATGTGCAAAAGAAGCATTTTAATACTTAAGCTTAAAAGCATAAGTCATAAAATAAAACATTACTAACAACTTGAAACATAAATGCAATAACTGATTATTACCAGCAAATGCAATAATAAAAGTGTAAATAAATTAGTAAAGTGAACTTATTAAGTATATTTGATACATTCATTTTTAAGAAATGAGATTAAAAAGAATTTTGTATCTTTACTTTTGCATGTATCTTTCTCCTATAATTGATTATCGAAATTCCTATCACATGTTTTCTTAGAATAAAATTTCTCTCGAGCTTTCTGCTAATTCAATTACATGAGGTCTCCTTATGGAAGTAGTGATATGCAACCCTTATTAAATCAAGAATTTTTCTGCCTGACGAGATGAATTTATCAGAAATTGTGATGTTCATTATCCGGCAAACAATTCCACCTTAAACCCATTGCAATTTGTTTGAAGTGTTGCTCCCAAATTTCTAAGAAGAATAAATACAGAAGCGTGGAATTTTATTAAGAAAGAACAATTCTTATACATTGAATGTATCTACACTTACAAAATGATTGCGCCTATTTCATTGAATAAATATTAGTGTCAAATATTAATAATGCCGATGAAATTGATTTTAATACCAATCAACAATATTTACAATTGTAATAAATGGAAATATTCAAAGAATTTCAAATCAACGTAACGTATAGGTTGTTTAATTTAAAGTATAGAGCGAAAGGAATTTCAATATTTAATACAAATATATATCAAATTTAAACATTTCTTTTTAGAAAAATAAATTGAATCATATGTAATTTTAAAGATAACTCTGAGGATATATTTGGTAGATAATTCAAAACGAAAGTTCAAAATAAAAAAATATTAATATTTTTGTTGACATTCTACTAAATTTTGTACTAATATATTAGAAAGTTTAATAAATAATGAAGTTTTATTTAAAAAAAACATTAATTTAATATAATGAAAAAAACCCAAAATATATAAATGAATAATAAACAACGTATTTAACTTTTCTTAAATTCATGTTAGAATTAAGAGAACAGTAAATAACTCAATTATAAGCATAATAAATTAAGCATTACTTCAAATATCACACATGTTAAAAACGTAAATCAAATAATATTACCTGCGTATAATGACTGCACTTTTAAAACTGAAAGTTACAAATGACTATAAATACACTTGAAATTAAAATACAAAAGAGGAAGAACTGTTTAAAATAAATACCCAAAAAATTAATATAAAATAATAATAAATAAATAAAAGGGAACGATATTTCTAGAATAAATAAATGATTAAAATGAAATCTACTATGCATATTTCAATGTATCATGTCAGAACATCATTTCTCGAACGGCCAAGCACCACAAGCTTGTAAAAGTTAAATGATATTTTTATTCATTTTAACTGTTTCATTGAATGAATCACTTAAGTATTGCAAACGATCCAAAAAACACTTTGTCTCGAACTTATTGTTAAAAAATATATCACATTTCCTATTTATTTCATATCATAGAATCACGTTCTCAAAATGGCATTTATCTAGGTTTTATTTGCACAATTAACTTTTTTTTAAATCAGAGCTTTTGTAAATGCAATGGCAACACATTATTAAAACCAGATTTTTATGAGATATTTATGCAGATAATAGAATTTAATTTTTTCGCCTACTGATTTTTGTAGACACCCCAAACCATATCCCAAAAACAACACAATATTCTGACATGATAATAAAAAGTATGCAGTTTATTTATAAAAACAACTTGTGGTTATTTTTTGCCTACGGATTAATTTTTTTTCGCCTATGGATTTTTGTTGACGTCAAAAAACCTCATTTCCAAAACAGCTTCATGTTCTGAAATGATAAAAACTCCTTTTTCTAAATTATATGATTGATAGCAAAGAAATTCTTAAATATTAATATAGTCCAGGTATTTTTAAACTGTAAATGTAAATAATATACATTTTTTGTAATTATTTATTACAGCAAACATTGAATATTTTAAGGAATTTTTGAATCATTATTCTGATATTTATAAACTGGGCTTATTAACTGGGGTTATTAGATAAGTTAAACAAAACACTAATAATATGCTAAAAGTTGGATTCGTGACGAAATTTCATTGAATTCAGAGCTCATGGATTCAAAGAATCTTTGGCATCAAGTTTGATCAATTGAAAGGATTTATTTGATAGAAAAAAAAGGAATACCGTAAGAATTTTTTTATCTTGACATGAGATTTTTGGCATATCTATGAAGAATTAGAAATATTAAACAAAATAGATATATTTTTAGAAACATTAAGCACTGAATACTGAGGCAAATAATTTCATTAGCTTATTTACTGTGTTAGTTTTTTGGTAAGGGAAAAACATTGTAATCACAACAATAATAATGCCATTCAAGTAAATTAATATTTTAATCGTCCAGGTTTGCTTATTTATCTGTCAATAATTGATCCACGATGTTGCAGTATTCCTATTTTTAGAAAATATTGGATATGTTATAAAATCTAAAGTTAAGCATATATTTAAAAAATTGAATTTGAAATTTTATTGTATTTCATTTAAGTTTTTTTTTCTTTTTGACTGACTTGAAAAGAAATAAGTTAAACCATAAGAAAATAGCCTCCCAAATAGCATTCTTCATCTTATATTTCTTTCATTCTTATGTAATTACGAATTTTTCTTTTTATTTGATACATTTCACTATTCCCCATGCATATAATTATTATGAGACAAATGACAAAATACAGTTAAAACCATCATAATAATTAATCAAGAATTCCAGCCGCATTAAATTTTAGTTTTACTTTAATTATTGAGTAAAATACTAATATAGCCTTTTAAGAATGTCATCGTTTTATTTATCAAATGCTTTTTATTACATTCATAACATAAATTTCAAATCTAAATATGAAACAAAACAGCAATCAATAACAAAATATAATTTCTTTTTTAATTAAAATTTTAAAGCTTTTTTTTATCAGAACCTTACATGCAATTTTAACGCGACTTGAGAAGAAGAATTTTTCAAAACAGGAAATTAAAAGGAAACAAAGATTTTGTTTCTAAAACTTATTAAATTCAACACTTCTCTGAAACAGATTCGCCATTTCTTGCTTTCTCTATTATGAAGAATTTATTTAATTGACTTTTACTTGAATAGAAAATGAGATATCAAAACAAAGTGAATTTTAGAGTGTTTTGTAAAAAGATTTGCTTGGAATCTTTTTTTTTTCAGTTAAGTAAATTGTTTATAGAAAAAAATGAACATTTCGAACTGATTTTCATAGTTTTCAAGCTCTTTTCTTGTGGATTGTTAAGATAACTTTAAAGTTGATTAATAATTACATTTATTTTGAATTTAAAATGTATAAGTAGAAGTTTATACATATCTACATTTTGATTTACTGTATCACTAATTTCATATAATACATTAACAACATTGAAGCAGGATCAATAAACGAAGTTCATTTCATGGAATAAAACTGAGAAAGAACCGTAAAAAATTGAACCGAAATGCAAGAATGTAAAATAAATCCTTTAAATGCAATTGCCTTTATCGATTTTTGAATAGTATTAATATAGTAAAATAAAAAAAGTCCCAACTTTAACGGATTTTCTATGCTTTTCCCGCTTATATTTCCAAAATAATTTGTACTTATAACAAATTATTTTTGAATGTTTTTATACAAAATTGTTTTTATAAACGTTTTTAGCCTTCTGAAGGATAAATTCGAAATAATTTCGAAAGCGAGAATTTAAAAAGTTGAAAACATAAAAACATTAAAGCAAAAATACATAGAAATATTTATCAAACTAACCATTCCCTATACACATTCACTAAATCTTCTTATAAAAAGCCATAAGTCACATAATAACTGCCTTTCAGTTTTCTATAGATTTATATCTGATTTGTTTCGTTTCTTTGAACAGTGAACAGTATTAAAGCTTACATTTTAAGAACAGTATATATAAAATCCACATTAGAATTGTTACTTGCAGAAATTCTTTTTCGGGGAGTGTAGGATTTGGAACAATCTAAAATAATAGTTTTGTTTTCCAGGGATTTCATTCGCTTCGATTCTAAGGAAGCTATTTGGTAAATATTTGATGGCTTAAATATTCAAAAGTTATGTTTATTATGATCACTTCTCATAGATATTTTCCTTATCCTCATTCACCATTGTTAAAATTGTGGAAAATCCTAAAAAATCGAAAATGGCCTTACTCCAAAACAGACTTAAACATCTTTTCGTTGACAAGATGCATCCAAGAATTTTAGAGAAAGCTAATAATCAGACACTGAAAATTTAAGTAATATTGTTTCCATATTTTTCTACATACCAGGTGTTTCAAAACTGATCAGTATATTTAAAATAATCGAAAAAAAATAAATAAACGCGTAGCAAGAGAAATATCCCTTTGTTGCAATATTCTTGGCTTGAAACTGTAAATTTTCAGGCAGACAAATTTGCAAAATTAGTTTCAATTTTCAACAAAAGATGACACTGCAATCTAGAAAAATCTGTTGTTGTTACTTATGGCACTTGCCTATGGACAATCCCCCGCTGATACAGAAACAGATTTCAGCCGAATGGAGCGTCTCTTGTTTTTGAAGTAGCGCCAACTAGATCCAAGAGTACGACTTTAGCTACAAACTTACCACATTTGCGTGCACAGCCCCTTTTTACAGGGGGGCACAGTCACACATCTCACAGATAGCACACAGAAGAACATCCATGCCCGAACCGGGATTCGAACCCGGGACTCCCAGAACACGTAGAAGACGCGCTACTTATGTGCCAGAAAGTCAGCAGAAAAATCTAAACTACGATGTCTTCACATGCAGAACAGAAGTATTTCTCCGGTTCTTCAATTGCAATCATTGTGGATCTGGAAAATGGGTCAATGAGTCCTTCGGAAAAAGTGGCGGCCCAAACCGTTTCTTTTTTTTAATGAGGAGACTATGTGACTGAAACATGGGGGGTTTCAGTTCCCCATATGAGCCTGTCTTGTTTATTGTAGAAAGCCGTTCAGGTAAAAATAAGCTTCGTCAGTAAACCAAATGCTGCTCTCATGGGTATCACCGTCATAAATCTTTTGCACCATATTGTAAGCGAATTCCTCTCGGGCATTCATGGAAGCAACGTTGAGGGCTTGCCTAAATTGAATTTTGTATGGATAGAGGAGTTAACTCTTGTCTATGAGTAGATACGTGGAAGATGGCTTTATTTGGATCATAGCTGCAACATGGCAAACGCAAACCCGAGGCCGCTATTGGCTCATCTCTTGCACAAGCTGAGCATTGCCCTCTGTGGTTGCCGTACGCGATCTTTCCAACGCGTTCATCCTCCACGTTCCTAGTCCTTTATTGTATCCCTTTTCGATCCTTTGGTTACATTAAACTTTCGTTCAAAACTTGATCTTGTTGCAGCAACATTGTGTTCTAAACGATGGAATTCCAACACCAGAAAAATCTTCTGTTCAAAGGAATGAAACATGTTTTCACTGCAAACTTGCAATCTGTGAACAGAAACGCTTACAGCAGAAAGACGACTTACAGAAGGGCTAACTCACAGACTACGTTTTCTTCTATATCTTTTTAATTGCATGCGGCAGCATCTGTTGTTGAAAATTGTAACTAATTTAGTAAGTCTGTTTGCCTGAAAATTTACTGTGGGCCCAAGCATGCAACAAACGGTGTATTTCTATCGCTACCCATTTAGTTTTCTTTCTTTTTTTTTGATTTTGAAACACCCGGTAGATGTCATATAATACTAGTTAGATAGTTAAAGTTTATACAAATGAGTTGAAAACTGAATAATATTATCTTGAAATTATAAACAATTCATGAAATTAGTTTATGTTAATCATGAATTGAATGAAGACATCTTTTGGGCGAACTTCTAATAGGCTTCCTGTTTCTGTGAAGATTTTAAAAAATGAACCGTGAAGTCAGTATTTGTATATTTAAAATTAAATTTTAAAATTAACAATTGAATTTTTTTCCGCATTTGTTGAAACATAAATGACCTTTTCCCTTTTAACCCCCGTGATAATGTTTCAAAGATTATATTTCATTAACTACATCTTGAATTTTTCAAAAATTATTAAATTTTTGCTTTTCTGACTTTTTATTCTAAACCCTTACTTAAGTAAATCCTGCTTGAAAGATGCTCTCTTCGAAATTATTTGTAAACTCTGATATTGATCTAATATTCTAACCTTTCTTAATTTCTTGGTGTCAGTTTTGCAAAGCAATCTGGAGATTCATGTGGACAGACTCTGTTAATTGCAAACCAAGTTAATAATATGTGATAAACGCTGCAACCAATACCTCTCTCAAGGTTCGTGAGTAGATTCGCGATGATTTTTTTTTAATTTTCAGATTTTTGAATTTTTGTATAAAAAAGTTTTAAAAACCGTCTATAAATATTAGAATACACCTTCTTATAAGAATACATCGTTTATTATTTTCATAAAATGGAGGATTCTCTAAAAATGTTCCTTATTTCGAATGGTGTATTCATTTGCTTTACTTTAGGTAGCAACTGGTGAATGACAGGTGCTTATAAACTCTAGAATAAAATCCTTGCTATTATTGAAATACCTTAACTTACTTGATATTAAATATTATCTTGCTATTATATCAATTGCAATATTTTTATATAAGATTACCAAAACCAAATTAATTTTAAGTTTAAAAAATTATTTCTGGAACTTCATTAAAATATAACATGCATGGCATTTTAGGGAATACGAATTTATCTACTTTATATGTTTTGTAATTACCAGGTTTCTTTGAAGTGTAGCAAATTTTTTCTACACCCTGCCAAAAATTTGAAAGAAACCTAACGGGTGGATCATAAAGACACATACAGAATTTGACCTATCAAGCTTCAACTTAGTTTGAGTTATTTCCAGACAGAGATAAATAATGATAAAAAAATTCGAATTCAAGTAAGTCTGAATTATGGCGATTTGTCAATATCTAGAATTTGAATTTTTTAAAGTTTACACCTACTCTATACTCTCTATACGAGTAGTTTAACACGGGAAAAAATTGTTAATTCTTTAAAATACTATTTTGAAGAAGGGGCAGCTATAATTTCTAAAAATTTATATTAAAAAGAATTTTTAAAGCAAGAATTAATACGTATCCAAATTCTCAAAATATACATGGATTTGACCAATTCGTAATATTGATCCAAAAAAGCTGTACATCTTTAAATTTTAATAGCCAAACTGGAAAAAAAATTACAAAATCAAACATTTTTCATCAATTTCCTCGACACAGAATAAGTGAGAGTTCATGCAAGAATAAATAATTTCTTGGCACATGTAGATTGATTTTTTGATGCACAAAGTTCACATGATCTTTATATTATCAAAAACCGAAATAAGAAATTAGAAATGGATTTGATTGCAAAATTTAATGCGGACAATTTTATAACTCTGAGTTCTTGTCCTTAAACAAGAATTCACTTTAAGAAGTATTCCATTATTGGTATTCCATGTCATATTATACAAAAGAAAATATTCTTAAATTCACAAATTAATGAAGTTGCAAATAAGCGAATGCGGCAACTATTTATACTTTAACTAGCTTTTCCTGAAATGAATCCCCCCAAAAAATAAAGCAATTCAGCAGACAAGTTACGACAGAATGCATTGTAATTACTTATATTGGGAATTCATATTTAGATATGATAGCCCTATCATTCACAATTGTGTTTTTTAAGAATATAATTAAATGAATAACAAATAATGTTAAGTTAATTCTAAATAATTATGAAGATTTTCACTGTGTTAAATTGAGTTTTTTAAAGCTAAATACGATTATTATTTGCCATGATGGACCACGGCTTTAGATGAGAAATAATCTCCAATATAAATCGTATTAAATATATTCTTGAGGAACACGAAAATTTGAAATCTGAATTAATTATTTGTCTTTATTCTTCACGAACGGGAAGAAGATAAGACACCACGGATAAAATTCCCAATCCCAGGCTCAATTTAAAATCAATTTCTATTTTAGAGTAAGATTAATTTCACCTGAAAGTCGATGATTACTACCACCAAGAAATCTTAAACGAAACGAAATCGTTCTGAAGGAGAGGTGCAAAATAATCCTATAAAACTAATTTCGAAAGTAATTATTTCTCCTCAGTTTTCCTGTAACTCTGAATCAGAAAAGATAAAATGAACTTAAGTGATCCACTTTCCACTCCGAAGATCCCTACACCTCAAGGCAATGCTATTTAATTACCTCATTCCTTTAAAAGAATCTCTTGGAAATCAGCCACTTTTACTTTGATGTATTTCAGTTGGAAAGATACCCTTCTTTTTTCTTTCTAGAGAAGGTAATTATTTATTGAACATGTATCAAAGACGATGGAAGGAGGAAAAATATTTTGCTCTTTAGTTCAGGGATTTTTATGTTATTGGAAAGAAGATAAATGATATTTATTTCAATTTCAAAAGGCAAGATTTTCTTTTTAACATTGACTGCATTTAAAAGGTAAAATTCTTTTTCCTTTTGTACTTTGAGCAGTCGCATTTCTTAAGAGTATGCAGTAATTGTCAAAAAGCTTATTTTATACGTAAATTTAAATTTATTTTTTGTTATACGTAATTTTAATATGTAAATTAAGATTTAAATACCTGAAATAAAAATATGATTCTAAATGTTTTTGATTTTTATTTTATGTATAAATTATGAGAGAAATTATTTAAAAATGTCATTTTGTTTTAAATGTAGCCTATGATTATGAAATGGTCTGTCAATCAACAAACTTTGAAATTTATTCGAATGCTCCAACAAATATTAACAGTAATAGGTTAAAATATTTTGCTTTGTAAGTAAATAGTTTGAAATTATCAATACATATTAAAGTAAGTTAACAGTAGAAAGAAAACAAAACAAAAAATCACAGCTGATAATGATACGTTTATTTCCTTTTATCAACTACGGTTGATGAAAGGAAAATATACTGTGATATTAAAAATAACAATTCGTTGATGAAAGGAAAATATACTGTGATATTAAAAATAACAATTCGTTGATGAAAGGAAAATATACTGCGATATTAAAAATAACAATTCTTTGATGAAAGGAAAATATACTGTGATATTAAAAATAACAGTTCGTTGATGAAAGGAAAATATACTGTGATAATAAAAATAATAATTCGTTTATTTCCTTTCATCAACCTATGTTGATGAAAGGAAAATATACTGTGATAATAAAAATACTGTAATTAATTTATTACAATTTCAGTAGGCATCTTATTTGTAACAAGTGCATATAGATCTTCAATTTATTCTCACAATATTCAAATCAAAACTAAATATATTTCTTAAAGGAAAGATCAGATACTTGGAAGTTAAATACCTGATTATCTTATGAACAATTCTGAATGAGCATAATACAACAACTAATTCTAGTTCTGTAATATCGCAACAAGAATTTTTTTCTGAAAGATGTTTTTTGTGACAAGCCACAAAAGAAAAAAAGATCTTTCATTACTAAAATTCAAAATTACAGTGATCGATATTAACCGTGACCACCGATTATTTACCGTTAGCACACGAGGGCAGAAATCAGACTCTTAACTCATATAAAGAACACACACTTATCTCATTCGTCTGTACAGTCACTTTTTACAGGGGGGAGACATTCATACACGTCACAGATAGAGCACAGAAGAAGTCAAACCACATAAGAAGAACACCTTTCATTCCATTTTAAAATTACAGCGATCAATAGGTCAAACAAAGTCTACCCTAAGCAGCTTTCCCTAAGTACAAATACAAATATAAGCAAATCGGGTCAAAACGCGAGTTATATCATTTTACTTCAGGCAGTGTTTTTATTGATTTGAGCAGTTGTATTTTAACTAATACAAACAAATTTACTTCTAACAAGCACTCTAATTTTCCATTAACATTAGGCAAAATGCTGTCAATTTGAAGAAAAATGCTATTTTTTATCATAAAAACCTTATTTAATTCGTTTTTATACTACACAATATATTTACGTAAAATGAATAATTAAGCGTGTGTTTTGAGGGAATGTAAAAAAAACATTGACTTACATTGTCAATTAATATTTTTTGAGATATTAATTGAGAAAGAAACTCTGTATAGTTTTTGATCAACTATATTTCTCCATAATATTATTTGATCTATCCTTTATTATACATAACGTTTCATCAAATTATTTAATAATGTGAAGTACTCCATGTGACAGCTAATTCACAAAATTTTCAGTGGTTTATACAACTCGGTGACCTTTTACATAACCGTCATGAAGATTAAGTATATAAGCGTGTACCGGTTGGTCAATAAGATCTCCAAATAAAATATTACCTATTTTTTAGATAATATTTAATGTTACTTTGAAACTCATTATAAATTTGAATTTATGATTTTGGTATTTTGGACAGTTTTCCAATAAAGGAAGAAAAAATAGTCATTTGAAGAAATTTTAACATTTTAGAATCGCAAGAAGATATTAAACACCAGGTATCAAAATTTCGGATTTGGGGAGTAAGTTGTTTGGACATTCTTTACATAAGAGAATTTTTTTTAAAAAATTCTGACTATTGATGCGCTTTAAAGTATCACGAAGGCCTATTTAATACTACATGTGAAATTTTTGTTCTTCAAAGAAACTCTTATCTCCCGATACGGCAAATGTATGAATCCTTTGTTTATATTGAAAATTAACAATAATTATACAAATTTGTTCAGTAATAAATACATAGTATTGTTATTGTTTAAAAGACAATATAGCTGTTCATGATCAAAACCGCTGACGAAGTTAACAGTTTTAAGCCGTGTAGAAGGTCTATTGTTTCTGCAGTGCCATCTCAGGGCAAGAGTGCGCCTTAGATCCTCATGCATCTCATCTTTGTTCTTGGAGCGGACTTCCTACAATACCTTCCTTCATTCAAAAATCACAATTTAGACCTTAGTCATAGAACGATCGCCTCTGATCGACACCCCCTGTAGTATTGTCTATATTTGAAAGCCATTCTAGTTACATCAGATTTATGCGTGCGCCATACACCAAATATCACACACCAAGGGATGCTAATCCAATACCCTAGTCAGGCTATCTCGGCTTCTTTCGTCTGTTATACATTTTTTTATGGTCGACCAAAGCTTAAAAAACCTTGTACTGATAGGGCTCTAGTTTTCTGTCTGTATAGAAATGAACTATAATGAAGCTTCCAAGATCTCATCTGAAGAACATCCTCCAAATCGATATGATGACAAGATGGCAAAAGGAATGGGAAGAAGGCGAAACAGGTCGTTCAACATATAACATAATATCAAAAGTTTCTCTCTTCGCTGCCAACTGGAACAGAACGAATGACCTTTTTTCTTCACTGGACACGGCCCATTCCCAACATACCTATACAGATTCCATCTAGCCAACTCTCCTTACTGTAGCTGCGGGGAAATAGAACCACAGAATGCCTACAGACTCTCTCATGGCACATAAGAAAGCCAGAAAGTAGTCTGGAAGAAGAATGGTACAGGAGAGGTGCAACAAATATCCTTTCAAGCAGCAAAATCAACTCCATAGTAAACCATATTCATAAATACCAAGACCTCTTCAAGAGACCAGAATTCCCATTGTGATGATCAACCAAAATTATAACTTAAAAAGTCCCTCAAAAGTGCAGATCCCCCCTTTTTTTCTTTTTTTTCTTTCTCCCATCTTGTGGTTAGATAACCTAGCGTTATAGGCACCGGGGGCACAGGATGGCGATATGTTATGTTATGTCTATATATAAATATGCCTTACACAACGCAGTGAATTAGGCAACTTGCTTAATTTTGCTTATCTGGATGAATAACCATTATGCTAAACTTGTCTAGAATCTAGAATTATAATCTAATATGAATTGTGGGATGAATAATCCATTGCCTGATGAAGTAAAAATATTCATCGAATAATACAAGCAGACACAGAAATGTTTTCCTAAATATAGTTAAAAACTCGGTGCAATCTTTAAATGATATAAAATAAATTTATTTATGTTAAAAAGAGAAGTAATAAAAATTTAAAACATTTTCAAGCGTATAGTAGACAGTGATAAAGTACACCACGCGAGTTTATCTATGGCATTTCATCAATTTAATCTAAATTAGATATGTCTAGTAACTGCA
Organism: Argiope argentata; assembly: GCA_026289955.1. Lineage (NCBI taxonomy): Eukaryota > Metazoa > Arthropoda > Arachnida > Araneae > Araneidae > Argiope > Argiope argentata. The sequence continues at coordinate 8,075,925 of JAOUZG010025323.1, forward strand.
AACGTTTCGTTTTAATTACGCGTTATTCTTATTCAAAAACAATTTTAGTACTAACCCATCGATGCGGCAAATTAATTAAATTAGGAAATACTCAAAAATGTCAAAATATTAAAAAGAACTTCACTTCCCTAATTTTAATATCGCCAAATGATTGCTTTCCCCATCTTTTCTAATTATGATCAATAAATAAATAAAGCAACTCAAAAAAAAGTTTTTCGCCAAACTCGGACCATCCGGTTATTTTTATTCTTCGATTCGAAATCCTCATTGAACGTGATGTTCCTATTAGCAAAGCAATAAAAGTTGTCGGAAAAAGGACGATTCAGGAAATGGTCTCGAAACTTCTCTTAAGGCTAATACGAATAGTTTCGACAACATGTAAAAAGTTGTTGGAACATCTTTAGTTGGCGAGTTAGGAGAAAAGAGGGATCAAAGTCTTTCTCAAAGATAGTGACAAAAACGCTTAAACAAGTAATATGAGATTACAAATAAACAATGGATAATATTGTAACGATATTACACACGCATACACATGTATACATATAAATAAATATTTATATATACCAAGAAAATTTATCTTTACTTTTCCAGTATATTCCAAAGAGATAATGAACACATTATCAAATAAAAGAAATTGTATCGTTGTTTTTATAGTATATTCCAAAGAGACAATGAATACATTATCGAATACCAAGAAAATGTATCTTTGCTTTTCCAGTATATTCCAAAGAGATAATGAATACATTATAAAATACCAAGAAAATGTATCGTTGTTTTTATAGCTTATTCCCAAGTGATAATGAATACATTATCAAATACCAAGAAAACTTATCACTGTTTTTTATAGAATATTCCAAAGAGATAATGAATACATTATCGAGTACCAAGAAAATTTATCATTGTTTTTATAGCATATTCTAAAGATATAATGAATGCATTTCCTTTTGTAATAACGAGTCTTCATTATTTTCATAGCATAGAATTTTATTTCTGGAACAAGAACATAATTTGAAAAAGAACATGAATATGATAATTCTTTATATTAATATATAATTTATGTTACTTATCATGAATTTGATAATTATATTATCATATCATTATGCAGAATATATTATATTATTATTATTAGATTATATTATATAACAATATCTTTAGGTTTTAAAGCAATAAGAGATAACTGTTCAAGGATAAACTTTGTAATTTTAAACCGTATGGCACCTTTCACCCCCTTTTGAAAATTGAGAGACATATTGGTGGAAAACATTTGACCATATCTTATTCGATGTGCTCCATGACCACTTAAGCAACTCTTCTTTCATGGAATCTGGTTTTCAACTTTATCATTAGGGACACCGCGCGTTCCAGAAGATAGTGAATTATATTCTTTTTAAGTTGAACAGATTTCAGATAATTACTGTTTATGTAATTGTTTGTTTTCTTCGTATAATTTGAAGTGAACAAAGCGAAATTAAATTTGGAATTTGCTTTGTTTTCTTTATATAGGCGCTTAAAAAGTTTATTTGAATCAAATAAATAGTTCATAAGAAGCACACACAACATAAGAAGCATCATAAGGAAACATTCATGAATTTTAACATCCCCAAAAAACTAAAATTTAGCTATGTGTTAAAATTTATATATATAATTATGAAGCTAAATATGATATTCAGGGATTAGCAACTACAATTTAAAGTATTAAATTTATCTATATTAAATTGAATAGGAACATATTTTTCAGAATGAAATAATTCAGATAATCATTCAATGTATTAAATTTAAATGATTTCTAAAGAGATATTAGAATTCAAAAAAATGCTGACTGACGTGTGAAACAATTTAATAACTTATTAAAATAAAAATTACATGAAAAATTTCAAGAAACGATTTCTTTGGAATGGAATCAAAAGTATTTAGAAAATAATCCTCCCATTATAAACAAAAAATGTAAAAGAAATGGTCGAAGAGTAGCTGATGAAATTTATCAACATTTACGAAGCAGGAAACAATCCAATGCTTAAATCCAGTTTTAAAATATTACTTAACATATGTGTATCTAATAAACAAGAATGTCGATTGCTTAATACACACACATATTGCACCTTTATGATTGTACAATATGCCCATGTATTAATTTCAAATATTTACTAAAACTATTATAAACTGTTGGGACTATTTTTCTCGCGTAAGAATATATTTGTGAATTAGCTCCTGGCTTCTTTCCGTCGCATTCCGCCCACGAACTTCTCAACATGATGTTGTGTGCCTAATGATTAATACTAGTATTCTTTTCTTGTCTATGACTTCAAGGAACATGCTAATATTTATTCAAAATTAATAACATAAACTATTAAGAAAGATATGTATTCTGTTTTTTTAGAAGTTTATTAGCTGAATTTGATGATTTTTTGATTCATTAGAAATATCGGTTATGTTTAATTTTCATTCAAATATCTCATGATTACTTTCATTTGCATTCATAATGCCGTCAAAAATATTTTATGAATCAAACTGTAATTTTTATAATCTTAATCTTGAAGTTGTGGTGCTAGCTTCATAAACCAGATCTCATTATAACAATGAAATATGATATTGAAAATTAAAGCAGAAAATCTATTTAAAAGGCCATCGACATTTAGCATCTCGAGTTGGTAAATAAAAAAAATTAATTTTAAAAAGGTAAAAAGTTTCCTTCAATATTATTTACGAAAATTACCATGGATCTATTTTATATGCTAACTTAAATACCATTTTTAAAAATCTCACTCAGGTACATATTTTTTATTTCTTAGTATATTTGTACCAATTTTAGTATATCTGTACAAAATAGTGAGTCTTTCAAAGAACCATTATATACACGCGATGACACGCATGATCCTTATTATTACTCATGGCTTTTGCGCTGGAAAATTCAAAATAATTCAATCCAATTTCTTATTATTATTAGAGACAGATATTATATGATCTTTATTTTTATAATATAACTCTTCGTGCATTAAATTACCGTGTCGTTAAAAAGTATTCTTATTTGTATTTTGCTTTTTATCGGTCAGTAACTTGACAAATGTTTTTATTTCCCTTGTTTTAAATGTTTTATCTATAAGATAAAGATCATGTATTAAATTTTATTGTCATAGCTTTCCCATACATAACAAATTTTAAACCAATAACAGTTAACACTTTGATGATTAATCTTAAATGTTGATAACTATCTATATTTCAGTAGTTAAATCTATGTACTAAATTCTATCTATCAATTAATATTATAGCTATCGAACACATTTATGTGTGAAAACTCAGAAAGATTTAGAGGATTAAAAATGTCACTAAAAATGAATAAAAAATCAATACTTATGAATGGAATTTAAACTAAATTTCATTAATTTATCTAAAAGCATTTGTGTGCTTTTGAGACCAGCATACATTATTCTAAAATGAGTTTTCGAAACTCAGAGAGAATTGTAAATTGGAGATTTAAGAAATTGTTGAGTCTGGAATTTTTAATGATTGCTTCGTATACTGGGAAGTAAAAAGAAATTAAATTGCTTATTCTATAAAAAAACTTAATAAACTATCAAAAACATTAATACATAACAATTATTACGATGGCCAATATCTTGTAAAAGACTAGAAAGAAAAACGGCAATAAATTGAATCAGGAAAATTCAATTCCGAAATAAAGAAAAGTTTAGAATTCCTTTCGATTGCTGGAGTAAAATCTTTACTGTATAAACTTTGTTTGCGTCCTTTAAAGAATTTGACTTAAAGCACTTTCCTTCTTTTCCTATAGCCAGGCCACAAATTGATCGACGCCCATTTCAATCGCCTCCAGTACATTAGAGCTTGTCCCGGGATAGTTTCTTTAGATTTACCCCAGTGAAAAAGGAGAGAAACGAGATAGCTGCAAAGACAAGGGGGGTGGGCGAGAGGAGGGCGTCCCATTACCGCCCCATTTCGACGTAACGGCCATTTTGAGGGAAATTCATTTGAATATTGTTAGCCCTGGCGAGGAGACCGTCCAGACTGCGACAGATTGGAGCAAAAACAGCGGCCCTGTGCATTCCGGGACCTTTTGATTAAAGCATTATGTAGCCCGCTTCCGGTGAGGACGGAATCGATGGGGAGTTGCAGAAAAGCAGAGCGTCGGGGTGCAGGGAGGAAGTGAAATGAAAAGAGAAATTCAGAATTACGGCACTAAAAAGAAGTAGCGAGGAAACCGTGCACAGAAACTGATAATAATTCGGATTCTTTTCTTTAAAAAGAGTAGCGTGATTTGTTTTGCGCGATTGTGAATTCTTTTTATTATTATTATTATTTTATTTACTTATTTATTTATTTATTTCTGTAGGAATTATGGAACGTGTTAAATAAGTGCGCCTCGGCGATAATTTGAAACAATTAGGATTGTTTTGTTTGCTGAAATATCTTCGCTTGTTAAACTGAAATGAATGAATTAGAACGACACTAATTGCTGACGCCTCAAAGAATTTAGTTCGTTTCCGCAAATGAAATCGGAATGGCCCGCATTTATTGCAAAATCAATGAAGACTGTTTTAAAATAAAAGCTATCAAAAGAAAAATTAACTCGCTTGTTTTGGTTCGAAATTAAAGAATCCGATTTTTTAAAGAGAGTCGTAAAAGTTTCGAATAACCTTTCCCCTCCATTATTGTATTTAACGCTAATTTGGCAAATGTCAGGAAGTATATCATGGCTGTATGAATAAAAAGGGGGAATAAATAAAAATGCTGTAGTACATAAATATATTAGCTGAAGTACAGAAATATATTTCTGTTTTTTTTAATTCTTTATATATAGGTGTGTGCCAACAAAAATCCACAATAATTGTAGTTAAAGTACAAAAATGTACAATTTGAGTTATTTTACGAAGTATTAAAGAAATAACTTTGAAATAAATAATTTGGTATTGTAAGATTAAGTTTTAAGAAAATAAACCCTCAACATAAGAAACAAAGCAAGTCTACAATGAATTATCATTTTAAAAAGACTAATTAAATTAAAATATTATTATCATGTCAGAACATGATGCTGTTTTGGGAATGAGGTTTTTGGAGTCAACAAATATCCGTAGGCGAGAAATGAAACTGCCATTATTTCCACGAGCATCTAAAAAAATCAGCTTTTAATAACGTGTTACCATTGCATTTGCAAAAGCTCTGATTATAAAATAAGTCAATTACTATAGCAAATAAAACATTGAAAAATGTCATTTTGAGAACATAATTATATGAAATGAAATAAACAGTAAGGTGATATTTATTAATAAATATAAAAAAGCGATATTTATTAATAAACAGTAAAGGTTTATTATTGAAATTAATAATCTGATGATTATCGCAAAATTATTATTGCAGTTCATACGCCATGGAAGCTCAGAGATTATATTATTCGTACAAGCATTAATACGTTTCCTCTTGAATATTTTATTTCTATCTAGTCATTAGGCAATGTTAATATCATTACAACATTATGCAAATTACAAGGTTTGCTTTCAACTCTTTTGGCAAGGATAAACATGCCTATATATATGGCTACATTACCTATTAACCACATTATATGCTGAAAGGTGACTGGGGATATCAAAGGAATAATCTAAATTAATAATATATTTATTTACAAGTTTTACTAATAAATAACAGTCGAAATAGAATAGTTTATAAGTAAATGTTAACACAATTATTATTCTAGTTATCTTGCTATCCAACATTTTAAGTAATGAATATGGGTACTGTATGGATACGTTGAAAACCTTATACGAATATAAACTTGAAAATAGACAATGGAAGTAAATGCTTACAATGACAGTTTTTGGAAGTAAAAAAACGAAGAAGAATAGAAGATCAAAATGAAAACTATACAATCCCTATGGATAATAATTTGAATGAAAGAATAAGTTATGCAGAAAACATAATGAAAATCACAATTTTTTTCTTATAATTTTCATTAAAATAGTCATACATGTCTGGGAAAAATATTTGAATCACCATTCATGCCTTTATCAAACAGATAAAATAAAATCAATACAGAGTCTTCATTACTTGCCATTATTTGCTAAAAAAATATTAAGCCGAGTAAGTAATAGGGTTTTGCAAGTCTTTCACAAGCTGAAACCGTTACTATCTTTTTGTAGAGAATGACAGCTTAAATAACTTTTATAGACATTTAAATTTTGGCATACAAATTATATGTCATATTGATAAATATATATAAATAATTTATAATCGAAATGGCTACAGAGGTGTTTTATAATTTAATGACATTTTTTTTAAAAAAATGGAAATACAATCTAAGAAAATTATGACAAAAACATGTAATTGTTGTAGTCTTTGGGGACACATTTAGTGTATTTCTACATAAACATTATTAGAAGCCCAAAACTTCGAAGCAGAATTCATTATTAATCACAATTTTTGTAGCAAAGTATCTTCAATTTCTGCAGTTACATTCAATTCCTCTTTTCTTCATTCAATACCGCAGCTTATGTCTCCATTTTCAAACTAATTATCAGAATAGTGATTGATTTCATTACTTTATATTATAATTTCTTATGCATACATTGCATACATTCAACTCACAAAAGTCATATACATACATAAATTTCTTTTAAGAGCCTCTTTGCATTGTTTATCTTTTTTTGAAGTTTTTCGAAGTTTTTAAGAAGTATATTCAATATTATATTTTTTATCAACTATGTACTTAGAACAAAAGAACCTAGTATCATTGACCAGAAGGGTTTTTAAAGATTAAATGATATTATCAAACCTAATGACAAAAATATTCTAATATTTGTTTCCAAATATACTTAATCCATTCTAGCAGTTGTAACTCCTTGCATGAATTGAAATTCACAACATACATTTTGCATTTCAAGATTTTTCTCTTTTAATTTACAAGAACTTATTGTTACGTTTTTTAGCGTAGCGGGTTCAGATTGAATGGACTTTACTTGAGGGCAGCACAAATTTATTTACAGCTATTTACTAGATGACTTGAGAAAGGAAAACTTCATACGAAAACAATCCAACAGTCACTTACAGTATAAATACAACCCTTACGCACAATAAACACAGACTGCAAAACAGATATTGTATAGCTCAGCAAACAGTAAATCACAGCAAGTTCAATTATGTAACGTTAGCAGCAAACGTTAACACAGCTCACTAATAAAAAGCGAGAAAATTAATCAGCTCATACAACGAGTCGCTACTTTTTCGAGAGGGACTCCTCAAACCACGGCAACCCGTCCCTTATGTAGCCGAGCGAGAGAGCTTCGTGAATGATCCAGTGGCTACCAGACTATTCTTTTCGCCAAATTAACTCGGCTGTCGCCAAGCTCTTCGTAAGCTATCGCTAATCACTTCTCCATCCACGACCCTCCGTGGCGTTCCCACTCATGTAACAATATGAATATTTGTAAAATTGAAAAATCTGTGTCCCCTTCAAAATTTTCGTAGAATGCAAGCTTTTCGGGATTATCGCTAAAAGGAAACTTCAGCGCGAGTAAATGTTGTGTCTGTTCTTATCAATTTTGTGTTAAGTTAGATATAGGTCGTATATCATAAATTATAAATTCAATTAAGATTTAAGTTTTCGATGCAAGATCCTATTTTTATGTCAATAAAATATTGTGGCTTATTAAATATAAAAAGAAGAAAATTTATCTGTATGACAAACATTAAATATGTAAAATTTAAAGTCTATTTAGATAAATAAAAACCGTAAGATCTCTCCTAATTTTTTCCAAATTTATATATAATTGTAAAGTATTATTTTTTTATTTAATAAACATTTATATACTATTTAATTTCAATTTCTAAACTTTAGTATTTTTTACTTTATTGATATCTCAATGTTACTATAAATATATTTCTATGTATTTTGGTTTCGTCAGCGCAACTTAAATAAAATATATTAGTTAATGAGCTGCTATTTGGTATGAACTTGCACTTGTATTTTAGCATTATATATTTCAAAACAATTATATTTATGCTAAATTGTTTTATATTATTTACAAAAATCTTAGAATCTTAGAATCTGTAAAATAATCTAAAGAATATCATAGAAATATGTGATGTTCCATGAATCTTACGATTTGCAAAATTTTGATTCCATCATTTAGAGGATTTCAATAAACTGAGCTAGACCGAACTTAACACCAATGAAAATTGGGTAATGCTCATCACATCCTATTATCATCAATAATTACCAGAAAGTTTATATTGTCTGTGTTTAGATTATAAAATTTTTGAGTTTTAAAAGAAAATTCTAAAAAGTATTTCTTGATTCCTCTTCTTCTAGATCACGAACCGAATAATGTTGATAAGTATGTATCCTTATTTGAATACCGTTTTATGATTAAGTGAAATTATGTCTGCATATTAATAACTTAATAAATATTTTTTAATATATTTGCCACAATATAGTTCCTGCAAGATAAATTATTTTTTAATTCCTGCTTTGCAATGATTTTCAGACGCATCACAATTAAATTTTCAGCTGCTGATAAAAAAAAAGTGTTTTTCAGATTATTATCATCATTAAAAAAGAAAAATACTTTTTTGAAGTAAATACTGATAACCGCATAGCAAACTAAATAGTGTTTTAAATAATTTGAAGGTAAATAAACAGGGATTAAAAAAACAAAAAAAAGACATCACGTATTTACTGAAGATTATTTTTTCCTATTCTGAAGCTCTATAAGATTTTATTAATTTTCTTGGACATTAGTTGTTATTCATTTATATGTTGTTTTAATTTTTAAAATGTGAAACTGAGTAACGAAGCATCTTATTGCCATCAATATTATTTTTTAAAAAAATATTTTTAATTTGTTATAAAAGCTTTAAAAATGTTTTAAAAGAATTGCTTAAAGACTCTTTTACAGCAAATAGTTTTTTTTTCTCAAAAGAAAGAATGAAAACTCTATCAAACAAATATGTGATTAAGAAATGGCAAAAATATAGGAACAAAATATATTTTTTCTTAGGAAGCTTAAATAAACAAATAATATTATTTTTTTAATAATATTTCGTAATTCCTACTAAGGTCAGCAAAGAATTTTTTTATTTTAGTAACTTTTTATTAAATAATTACATTTGTTGTTATTTCCGTGTTCCGCTTTACAAAGGAAAGAGGGGTGCAGTGCTTTCTGACGGTATGGACATTTCAGCACCAAAGGGCAGAAGTCTGACTTCTATCTCACACACATCACAAATTTATTTTATGGAGCGGACTCCATTCTTGCATTTTATTCATTCATCCACAGATCTTAATTTAGATCTGATATTGAGAACGATCACCTCTGACCCAGGAATTCCAGCGGTATTACTCTCAACTTGGAGGCCCCGGTGACCATGAGAGATTTAGAGTTCACCATACACACACACAGTCTTCGGCTGGCGGGTTCAAACTCATGACACAAGGGATACGAATCCAACTCTCTACCAACCAGGCTATGCTGGCCTAATAATTACACTTACTATAAATAATTTATCAAAAAATTATACTAGTGTTGAATTTTCAACGCCAATTGATAACTCACCGCTAACTGAGGGAATGCAAAATGCACGAATTTTCTACAGCAGTTGGGCTAACGCTAAAAAGATTTTTTTTAAAATTAATTTTCTTTATTCTGTATTATTTTAATGCGAAATTATTTCAAAATGAATCCGAAAAATTCGATAAATTAATAAAGTTTAATTTTAAATGCATCAAACATTAAGAAAATAAACAGAATTATTTCAAATAATAGGCAGAAAACATGTTAAGCTTAACCTCTTTGACGTGGAGAAAAAACAAACCGAATTTATTACTTGTTTGGCGGTGGGAAAATGAAGACTTTTGGCGAGAAGGTTAGTTTTTAAATTAATTAATAAAAGTAATGAATTAATATTTGAATAAACTATTGTTACGTTTTTAGCATATCGGGTTCAGATTGAATGGACTTTGTATGAGGACAGCACAAACAAATTTATTTACAGCTATTTACAGTTATTTACAGGATAATTGATAGAGTAACAAACTCAGATAAATACAATCCAGCAATAGTCAATCACTTACAGCGTAAATTCAAGTCTTACGCACAATAAACACAGTTTTCAAAACAGCTATAGTATAGCACAGCAACAGCGAGCTCAATAACACAGCGTTAACAAATAACGCAAACACAGCTCACTAATAACAAATCCTCTAGATCAGCGAGACGCTTTTTATTTCAGAGCCAACTCTCAACTAACTACTCGCTCCGGCTATTCGTCCTTATATAGCCGAAAAGCGCGTGCACCTGAAACTCGTGAAAATTCTCAAAACAACGCGCACAATCTAGCGGCTACTAGACTATTCCTTTCGCCAAGCCAATCAAACTGGCGCGAGGCTCCTCGCCAAATGTCGCCAACTTTGTCGAGTTTTCGTGCCACTCGCCAGCTTGTAACATTGCCCCCTCCTCAAGGGCTGCACGTCCCGAGTAACAATACCATACACACAAAATTACAGACATAATCATTGAAAATGAATTAACATAAAGAACACTATTTACAAATATACAGGTCATATTTACATAAATGAGGAAACCATGGTTTCAACTAAGTATTTGACAAGTTACCATAATAAGGGGCTAGCCGGTCGTAATGTACTACTCTTGGTTTTGAATTCGGTGACTTCCTTATTCGAACCACGACGTCATTCAGTCTTTTCAGGACTGTATAAGGGCCTTCCCAGGAAGACTGCAGCTTCGGAGAGAGTCCCTTTCGTCGAATCGGGTTCCAGAACCATACCTTGTCACCTTCCTTGAATTCATGTCCGGTGGCTTTAGTGTCGTACCTGGTCTTCATCTTCTCCGTCGCTATGTTGATCCGATCTCGGGCAAACCTGTGTACGTCTTCTAAACGGGCCTGGAGGTCTTGAACATAATCCACAGGCGAAGAAAGCGTATCCGGTGGACACCCGAACAGAAGATTACAGGGCAGTTGGAGTTCCCGTCCAAAGAGCATCTTGGATGGTGTGAAGCCAGTCGTTTCGTGAACCGCGCTCCTATAAGCAAGCAGGAACATGGGTAGTTTCTGATACCAATCTTGTTGGTTTTTTAAAACGAAAAGAGAGAGATTATTTAGAATAGTACGATTGAACCTCTCTACCATGCCGTCTGATTGGGGATGAAGAGGTGTTGTCTGAGTTTTGTCGATTCGAAGAAGTTTGCAGAGTCCTTGACATACAGCAGAAGTAAAATTCCTCCCTTGATCAGAGTGAAGCTGAAGAGGTGTTCCAAACCTGGAAATCCAGTTCTGAAGTAAGACTTCTGCTACAGTAATCGCCTCTTGATCAGGAATTGGATAAGCCTCTGGCCACTTCGTGAAATAATCCATGACGACTAGAATGTTTCTATTTCCATTGTCCGTCCGAGGAAGAGATCCCAAGATGTCAAAGGCGATTCTCTCAAATGTTGCTCCTACATTATACCGCTGTAACTTACCACGACTGCTTGTTTTTGGTCCTTTATGGGCGTTACAGTCATCACATGTTCTGCACCATTCTTGAACATCATCTTTCAAGTTGTTCCAATAGAAACGCTCCCGGACTTTATGAATTGTCTTCATGACTCCGAAATGGCCACCAGCCGGACTGCTGTTTAACTCTTTCAGTACTTGATTTATCCTTGATCGAGGAAGTACAAGTTGCCACTTAAATGACTTCCCATCTTCGGACTCCAATTTTCTATACAAGATACCATTCCTTATTTCGAGTGAATTCCAGAGAGCTCAGTAACGTTTAGCTCCCGTACTGAGGCTTGAAATGTCCTGCCTTTTAGGTCTTGATTCGTTTGATTGCATAACTTCCATAATCAGTTTAATATCAGGATCATTCATTTGTTCTTTGCGAACCTCTTCATCACTACAGGGATCAGATTGAGGTGGGACGGCTTCTGCGATCTGGCGCACAGTTGATGTATCAATCCCATGTTTCTTTTCCGCCGAGGAGCAGTTGCGACAACCCTCAGAGTAGGGTTTTCTTGACAAGGCGTCTCCATTTCCTTTTCCAGATCCCAAATAGAAAAGAGTCACGACTTCTGATGTAGAGTGTAGGAAGTTATTTTTAAAGTCAATTACGAAATCATACTTCTTCAGAAAGTCCATACCAAGTATGAAATCATCTGTAATTTCCGCTACGTAGACGACATGGTCATAGGTAGCATTTCCAAATCTAATTTCAATATTCATTTTCCCGATAATTGGGATTCTGTCACCAATGACAGTTTCGAGGGTGACGCAGGACGGTATCCAGAGAATTTTCCTTCCGAATTGTTCTGCAACATCTCTACGCATGATGGTTACGTTGGCTCCTGTGTCAACGATCATTCGGCAGGGGATTCCGTTGACGAAGGCATTAACAAATACACCATTTTTGCCACCACCTCTTGAAGATATCTGTAAAACTCTCAACCGGTTTTTCTGGTTGCTTCTAGAAGAGTCTTTAACCCGTTTATTTAAGCGGATTGGACAGTTCCTTCGAACATGGCCCTCTTCGCCGTATTCCCAACATTTCACAGTTTTCTGGCCATGTTTGTTGGGCCTTTCAACTCTTCCGTATAAACTGGAAAATTGTTTTCCTCATTTCGAATAGATTTTGCAGCGAAGGATCCGATGCATCTTGATCCGTAGCACCTCTAACTGAATGGCGATCTATCCTTTCAGCTTGTTGAGCGGCTTCAACTTTCATGGAATAAACCAAAGCTGCTTTTAAATCCTTCAATTCAGCCATTCAAAGGGACATTTGTATCTCTGGATCCCTCACACTATCAATGAAATACTGCAAGGCTAGAGTTTCCCGTACCTCGGCAGGACAGTCGGAGAAAGCAAGATAGGAGAGTCTCGCCACATCTGCTGCAAGCTCTTGCAGGCTTTCATTCGATCTTTGTTGCCGAGTCTTTAATTGAAGACGGCTATAGTCCTTGAGGCACATTTCTCCGAAGTGCAACTCCAGAGCGTTTGAAAGAGCATCAAAGTTCAGATATTGATCTTCGGGAGCAGTTCTTAAAATATCAGAAGCTTCAGCCCGAAGTGATGCAGCTAGTTGACGAGCCCTTGTGACTGGATCCCAACCATTGGCTTCTGCGACGATGGAGAATTGAGTCCTGTAAACTTGCCAAGATGTTTTTCCGTCGTAGGAGGATACTTTTAGGTTTGATTTAGGAATAACAGGCACAGGCTGAGCTATTTCAGGCTCTCGGACATTCGGAGATAGGTTTTCAGCTTTTATCTGTGCACCTTCCATTCTCTTCAATTTTTCCTCGACTTTCTTCTCAATTTCTTGCTCAAAGGTGTTAAATCTTTCGTCGAATCTCTCTTCAACTCTACGGAGATTTTCACCATTCTGTTCACAACTCTGCTGAATATTGCGAATTTTTGTATCGTTCTCTTGAACCTTTTCCGCCAAAGCATCCACTTTAGAGTTGATTGCTTCAACAATATTAGCTTGGCCTTGTTCCATATTCTTCTCCATCTTCTCTTGCCCTTGTTCCATCTTCTCCATCTTCTCTTGTCCTCGTTCTATCGTCTTCGCCATCTTCTGTTGCCCTTCTTTCATTTCTTTAATGAAAGCAAAAAGCTGTTCAAATTTTGTTTTATCTGCTTCCTCCATCGCTCTAGTCTTCACCATTCAATCCCACTTCTGACACCAGTTGTTACGTTTTTAGCGTATCGGGTTCGGATTGAATGGACTTTGTATGAGGACAGCACAAACAAATTTATTTACAGCTATTTACAGTTATTTACAGGATAATTGATAGAGTAACAAACTCAGATAAATACAATCCAGCAATAGTCAATCACTTACAGCGTAAATTCAAGTCTTACGCACAATAAACACAGTTTTCAAAACAGCTATAGTATAGCACAGCAACAGCGAGCTCAATAACACAGCGTTAACAAATAACGCAAACACAGTTCACTAATAACAAATCCTCTAGATCAGCGAGACGCTTTTTATTTCAGAGCCAACTCTCAACTAACTACTCGTTACGGTGGTTGATTTCTTGGTGCACCTAGCCCCGGAAGGGGCTTATCCCCTGTCATGGCTGTAGTGCTTCCTCGTTGCGATCATTTACTGCCGTTGTCATCTTCGAGTTGGACTGGAAAAATGCTGGAGGAACTTTTATAGTAGCTGTTGGGGAGTAGGAGTGAGTGAGGTGGCGAGCATCAGGACGGGTTTTGATTGGCTATTTACGGGTAGTGAGCGTGGAGTTATGCACCTTGTGGGAACTTTAGACTTAGAACTGAAGGAGGGAACGTTATCAACATGAAGTTAAGCTTTAAATATGAGAAGAAGAAAAAATTAAGTTAGAATAATTTGGTAATGAAGTAAAGTTAAAGTAAGATATTTCTGGGTCTTCTGATTTTAAAGTTCGGCGTGTATCTGGGGATATTTAGGATGGCTTCGTTTTTACTTTTTTCTAAGTCAACAAAAAAAAATTCCGCAAGTTTTTTAATAAATTTTTTCAGTGGGGGATAATTTAATGCAAGGTACATGTTTTTGCTTGGCATATACCATTGCATTTTGCAGATGTTTCGGAGAAATCTGGTTTGCAGTCTTTCAACTAAGATTAGGTTTGATTTAGGCGCATAACCCCACACTGGGCAAGCATATGTAATTACTGGAAGCAAATAGGCGGTGTAAATAAGTATTTTATTTTTCCTAGTCATTTTGGAGCCTCGAGAGATTAAGGGATATAATTTACGAGTTAGGTCTCGAAACTTGTTGATTAGATAATTAAAGTGGGGCTTCCAAGTTAATTTACTGTCTAAAATGACTCCTAAATATTTACATTCCTTAGACCAAGGGATAGTTTGATTTTCATTTTGAAGGGGGCGGAATTTCTTAGCTTTATATCTACTAAAATAAATGGCTTCAGGTTTTGAGGCATTAATTACGATTTTCCATTTGGTGAACCAGTTCTCAAGATATTTAATATGTCTATTCAGGGCTATTGTAATGTAATTTGGATTTTTATTGCGCGCTAGTATTGCAGTATCATCAGCGTACATGCATAGTAGGGTATTAAATTGTTTCGGTATGTCATTTATAAAAATAGAAAAAAGAACTGGCCGCAGCTTAGATCCTTGAGGAACACCTGCTAGAATCGGTTTGATAACTGAAAAAACATTGTTCAGTTTGATCCTGTTGCTGAGGTATGAAATTAAAATTTTGATTAGGTGCGGGGGTGTATTGTAATTTATTAATTTGTAAATAAGGCCTTCGAGCCAAACTCTGTCAAAAGCTTTCTGGATATCGAGAAAAACTGCAGCAGTGTATTGTTTGTTGGAAAAACCTTCTTCGATGAATTCGGTTACCCTGAGCAGTTGGTGAGTAGTAGAGAGAGCATGACGAAAACCAAACTGTTCTGGGTTTAAAATATTGTTTTTATTAAGGTGGTGATTTAATCTAGTTAATATTACGTGTTCAGCGATTTTACTGATAGTGGGGAGAAGCGAGATGGGGCGATAGCTACTGGGATCAGTTGGATCCTTACCAGGTTTAATGATTGGGATTACTGCAGCAGTTTTCCAGGAACTTGGAAAGAATCCTAATTTAAGCATATTATTAATAATATTGGCTAGAAAGTTAACATAATTATCAGGTACATTTTTAATCATCTGGTTACTAATACTGTCTATTCCAGATGCTTTTTTAATATTTAGATTTTTAATATAATCTTTTAGTTCGTTAAAATTAGTGGGGGAGTAGTCGTTAAAATTGGGGGGGGAGGGAGTCTTGAAAGCTTTTGACTGTATTACTTACAAGGCGCTCTGTTGTGGGATCATGAGTGTCATTAGGTTTAAATTGATTCTCAAGGCTTTCCGCCAGGCAGTTTGCTTTGTCATTATCGTTAATTGCAATACTAGTTTGGCCATTTAAGGGCGGAATCTTGTGTTGTTTATTTTTGGGCGATTTAAATAATTTCCAAATGGATCCGTCTTCTGTGTTGGTGTTTACGATTTTGTTGACGAATTCATTATTAACTAACTACTCGCTCTGGCTATTCGTCCTTATATAGCCGAAAAGCGCGTGCACCTGAAACTCGTGAAAATTCTCAAAACAACGCGCACAATCTAGCGGCTACTAGACTATTCCTTTCGCCAAACCAATCAAGCTGGCGCGAGGCTCTTCGCCAAACGTCGCCAACTTTGGCGAGTTTTCGTGCCACTCGCCCGTTTGTAACACTATATTAAAATCAAATGTCATCCACTAAAAGTTTAAAGAATTTACTTGAACTTGGGTGGATGAATAAAAAGTATTTTATTATAGATTCAAAATTCGAACTATATATATATAGGAAGAGTGTGAGCTAAAAGTAAAAACTAAATAATAGAAATCTTCAAAGAAATTTAAAAGAAAGAAATGAACAATTCACATCCGATTTTGCCAAAACTCATTTTCGTATTTTCTGGAATCAGATTATGCCACCATTTTCTGATCCTCTTTATGACAGACAGAGTTTTCATCCTTCTTTTATCTCTTTTACCATATTTCTCACAAAGTTCTTGAAACAGGTATAAAAAAACATGCATACAATTAAAAAGAATACATAAATTATTCAATAAATAATCTAACTCTTTGCTTTTTCAGTTCAGATTTTTTGTCCTTGTCGATATTGGACTCGCAGGAGTGAAATTAAAAAAGATATCTACTGCACGTGCTTCTTTTTGTGGAAATTTATAGCATTTACACTATTTTGTGAATTTAGCTCAAATATTTTGCAAATATTTGATGCAATCTGTAAATAAAAATGATAAGCATCTATTTCGAAGTTATATGAGATGATATATTATCTTGTAAAACTATTATGCGTATTTAAACTAAAAATATTTCTTTGAAAACATATTTTCAACAAGTTATTTAAGTATTCAGCAACAAAAACAGAAAAAAAATATGTTTAATGTGATATTTTTCCAATTTTTAAAGTATTTTAATTTAGAGTATATTGATACAAATTTTCATGACATAAATCATATTTCTGTTTGAACAGTTTTTTTTATTATCTTTAATATTAGAAGGATTATTTAGATTACAATTAGTCTTTTTTGGTTAATGGCAAAGTTAAATTTAAAAGTATAAATTTTATAAATTTACTTGTTTTCAGTATTATTATAACTGAAGTGTTGAAATTTATATATATTAATATCCCTTTATTTTTAATGAGAATATAAATATAAATAGATTTCTTGTAAAAGCCATTTGATTTTTATAAAATTTATATACCTATTTATCCAAAATATTTCGCTCAAAATCTGTAGCACAGTTTCCGTTGTCCAACAACAAAGGAGTTACTCGAAGAATAAAGTATTATTGTCCAGATGCAATTTAATTAATAAGCTAATGTTTATTATTTGTTTGAAATTTAAACCTATGTATAAAAAAGGCACGTTTCATTAATTAAAACAAGGAGTACTCTTTTGGAAAATATGTACGAATTACGGCTAATGGAGCAGCATATCCCAGCTTAAGTTTCTTTTACTCGTTTGGCAATACCTTAACAAGGATGTTATTGCTGAAATACAACCTTTTTCATGTCTTTTACCATATTCTGAATATGTCTATTTCATTTCTATTTCTTCGATTTATTTTTGGCTTATTACCATTTTCTTTATTATGTATATTTGAATTATTTTTATATTCCAATATTTATGTCCAACAGAAACTGGTATACTTCATTCGCAATTTTCTTTTCAATGAAATGAATTTACATAATTTCATATTCATGCTTTTTGTTTGGTACATAATTAGTTTCTATATTAATCTAAACATATAATTTTTATTAATATCAGCCAACTGACACATACATTTTTAAAAGTGTGTGGCTAGTCATTTTCAATGCAATTTTTCCTAATCCATTTGCAGACAAACAGTGCTATATAATCCATTAAAATTGGGAAGTCATATTTGTACATACTATCTAAGGCCAAAAACTTGGATTTTTAGTTCCAATATACGTGGATTTTTCAATGGACGTTAGTAAAAGTTCTAAAAGAGTAATAGATGGAATATATAAATAATCTTGTATTTTTATAATTGCAATAACTGAATAGTCAAACTCAACAATTTAACCAAATGTCATTATATTAGCTTTTTCTTCACATCTGTTGTTGTTCTTCTTCTTCTGTACAGCCGATCACCCCACCACCACTGAACGTAGCATTATTAACAGGATTTGTTGTGGCCGGCTGTGGTCTGTAGCAATGTCCATTCTTACATTGACCGAATCTATAAAACTGATATTCTATTCGAGAATATTGGCCCCCAAGTGGTAAAAACAAACCACCTCCTCCTCCTCTACAAACTTTCAAACAGATCGTAAAAAAACTGACAATTTTAGATATCATGTCCTTCAGAATCCTAAGATTACTTGGTACCATCAGTACTGAACTCAAGTCCTTATGTTGCTGTTGACCTCGTGTTCAGATTTACAACGGAAGGAAAGGTGCAGTAGCTTCTGAGGGTATGAACTCCTGAGCACACGAGGGCAGATGTCGGTCCTCAAGCTCACACACATCTGAAGACTTTTTTACAGGCTGACTTCATTCAAGCATTTCATTCATCCACAAATAGTAATTTAGATCTGGAACAGTGAACAATCACCTCTGACCCAGTTCCTTAGTGGTATTACTCTCGACATGGATGGCTGAGTAATCATGACAGATTTAACGAGCCCCGGCTATCAGACATATGAAAAATCTTCGGCTGGTGAGTTAGAACTCGCATCCCAAGGAATGCGAATCCAACTTCCTACCCCGGCCCTTTCCTGTACATCTGAATGGTATCTATCTTCATTTACATAATAATTGAGTATCCCGATATAAACTTCGGATTTGGTCTATGGCTGGATTCCTATTTGTTCCATATTTTAATATATATTTAGCCAGATAATGAAAACTTATTTTACCTTAACGTAAGATATTATACTTAGGGGATCTTATGCTAACTCTTGGCTTAGCGTTCCAGGAGTAGGGAGACATCACAGTTCATTTACATATTTTGGGTTAACTGAGCAGTAGGAAATTTCAGTATTTGCACAGTGTTCGGTAATTTCAGACTATACCAACTCATTTTTTTTCTTACAGTTCAACCAAATCCTATATATATTCATTCCGAATAAAATGATTCATTTCCGAAACTTGCCAATTCCTACATAAAATTTTGAATATCGTATGAAAATTATTAAAAAAAAGTATACTGCCAAATATTTCTTCGAATTGATAACGAACTTATAAGGGAAAAATGCCCCAGAAATTTATATAAAGTAGAACTGTCAAAGGTTAAATTCATAAATCGATATTTATTCGAGAATTTGTGTGAAATTGATTCATTCTTTCAAGTAATATGATTTTACTGCTATACTGAATTTGAATAGAAATATAATTTAATCTTTCTCTGTCTAATTTTAATTAAAAAATCAACATTTTTTGCCGGACTACCGTTGTCTAGTGGGGGCTAATTTTCAGATACAGAGAAACCTTTCTTTTTCTAATTATAATTCAAAATAATGAACATTACTTTCCGGACTACTGTGGTTTAATGACGAAGACTAATTTTCAGATATAGAGAAACATTTCTTTTTCTAATTATAATTCCAAATAATGAACATTACTTTCCGGACTACTGTGGTTTAATGACGAAGACTAATTTTCAGATATAGAATAACCTTTCTTTTTCTAATTATAATTCCAAATAATGAACATTGCTTTCCGGACTACTGTGGTCTATTGACGAAGACTAATTTTCAGAAACAGAGAATAATTAATATGAGAATAGATTCCGTCAAAAATAGTCATGCATACAAGTGTGGTTCATATTAAATTTGTCATGAAATAACAGAACTCTTTTAAAATTAGAAGTTGCAGGGCTTTCGCATTTGTCATTTTTCTAAATATTGGATAAAAAATAGATATTATATGATTCGGGTCTAAATAATTTTGTTTCAAATTCGAAATGAGAGGTTATTTTTTTTAAAAAAATACATCATTATGATAGATTTTAAACAAAAATTTAATACTATAAGTTCCTACCAAAAGAAACCATTAAAAAATTGTGAAATTATATAAAAGATCTAATAAAATTATCTAAACCTAATTGAGAAAATATGTGAATAATCTTTCTCCTCTGTAAGTTAAGATTCAATGAGTAATGCGAAACATCAATCATTAAATGATCCATTTAAAAGTTAAACGTACATTTTAGACTACATTTTTAAATAACTGCCAAAAGAAATGCTATTGCAAGTGACGTTTAGCATGTTGCTAATCGCTGTGCAATTGATTTTAAAGGAGGACAAAATCCATGTAACCTGAAGAATGACTTTGTTAAATTTCTTTCAAAAGTAAATCCTTCAACTTTTCAAGTGACGGTTTGGTTGCTGGCGATGCTTCAGGCACAAGAAATCTAAAGTTTCATTCGAAAAATAAAAGGGAAAGAGAGGGAAAAAAGCGTTTGTTGAGATTCGATTCTTTTTTTTTTTTGCCTTTTGAATAAATACAGAGGAACGAAAGAATTTCAAATCGTGAAGAAACTATTTTGTTCTTAAGGGTGAAATGACATCGTTGTCATTAAAATAGTTCCCTTTTTTGAAAGCAGTGGATAAGACAGACGATGAAAGTTTAAAAACTTCGACTTTAGCTTATTATAAAATGCCTTAGAAGAAAAACTGTAATTGACATTTCTGTTTTGCGTCACCAAGTAAACTTAGAAAATCTGTCAGTTTGTTCTTTAAAGCAACTACAGCTCTTTTGTTTTCCTGTATTTTTTTGTAGCACCGAAAAGATAATGGTTTATTGTCATGTTTTGTCAAAAATAAGTTGTCAAAATATGCTATTTCATACAAAGAAATACGATAAGTAATTCTATGGTGCCTTGCGAAAAAAAAAGTAAGATTTTTTTTAACAAAAGTAAAAAGATGTAATCATTGAAAAATTGTCCTTTAACTTTTTTTAAATTTAATTTTGATATGAGCGTTTTGTACTTACATTCTAAATTGAAGAGAACACTTTTTTGAACAAGAAATTCAAAGAATATTTCATATGGTGGGAAAATGATGGAATATAGCCAAGTACTAAATACATTTCGACACAACTATTCTAATACTTTCACGTTGAGAATTATAATACTTTCTCTGTACTTTTTGCTTGAGAAATAAAAAAGGAAAAAAGTATATAACACTCAAAAATTCTTTTTTCAAAATATGCTGCCAATGTTAGGCTTCAACAAAAACTGAATCTCAAAGCAGCGTTTGGGAATTGATTCCTGATTGGTATAAATAGGCCCAATAAGAAATTAATGTTCTTAATTATTTTATTATCTGAAGGAAATAACTACCATCCTGTTATAACTCGTAATTAAATAATTGAGATTAGTTGTTCTTTTCACATTGTTTCGTTATTGAAAGCTGAAGAATTTAGAGAATTGCTATTCGAGGGCTTCCAGATAACAAAATATGCAACTAATTCCTCAGTGCTTTTATCTTTTGCTTACAAATAATTGTATGATTCCAGTTATTTCCTTTCAATTTATATTAATAATCTCATGAATTTATTATCCTGAGAAAAAATGAGTAAGAAATACAGAGTATATACAGGTATAAACCTAAATACTTTGTCGCTTTTATACTCAATGAACCAAAGAAAAGCAACTAAAATTTAATAATTGGGTTACTCGTAAGTAATTATTTTAAACCAATAAGAAAGACATAAAGGAAAATAGGCCACTTATTAAAGCACTAGAACAATATTTTTGTAATTAGATGAGATAAAATGTGTTAAGAAAAGAGCATTTTAAAATAAATGTCGATAAATTAAGTTTTACGATATACTTTCACAGATAATTCATTTACATTTTAATTATAATTATTAAAGTATACACTAGCAATCGATCATTATCTATATAAAATATATTCAAAATAAGCGCTTTGATCTCATAATAGATGTTACGTTAAAAAGAAATATACGCCTATATTTCTTAGTGCTAGTACTCTGCTGATTGATGCATTTTCAATATAGGATTTATAATGACATTTAAGCCGAAGCAAATGCAGTTGAAAACAAAAAAAGACGAAAAAATATGAAATAATTTATGAATTAAATTTTTAACTGCATCAGTGAAACAATTTTCATAAGCATAGATCTTTTGCTTATAAAAATAACTGCAAGGCAAATAAAATTATTTATGTATTAATAATTATTTTAATGCTATGAAACATCATTTTAAATACATAAAAAATAACTTTAAAAATGCTCCACTTCAAATATTTCTGATATTACGTAATTAAGTATCGGGAATTTTTAATTAAACATAATTTTTAATCATATAATATAGCACAAAATAAACTGAATAATCATAACAAAACTACAGGAATTGTAAAAACTGACATTTTAACATTTTCCCCCTTTTTTCATTCATTTTAATAAGTTGATTATTTTTATACGTCAAAATAGGAAGGATTTTAGTATATATGTAATTTTATGTGTAGTTTAATCTAATTGAATAGTTGTTTAAGTTTTTTAAAACTCATGAACTATTATACTTAATACAAGAATGTTTGAATTTTATTAGTTGAAATTTTGTGCTTTAACTTTATTACTTTACAACGTTGGTCATCTCGAAACAGAGTTTTGTGAAGCTTTTACTATTGGAAAATATTTATTCCACTGTATTTAAGACAAAATAAATTTTGTATTTGAAAACTTTCAATCAACTGGATAATTAACTCTTTAGTAATGAAACAAAACTAACTTATCCAAAGTAATATCCGTATTAACATCCTTTCTTGTATTTCATATAATAATAAAATATTTCTAGAAATTAATTAATACCCCAATCCCTCTAATACTGAACTCGAAAACGGAAAAAGTTTAAGTAACAGAATTATCTATTAAAGACTCTTTCCAATTCCTAAACCTCATTTAATTTATCAAACATTTGAATTTTAAATGCCCATGTGAATACTCTGAATAAAGCTACTTAATTAGAATATAGATTAAGGAAAGCTACAGCGATATTTACTGGAGAAGTTGAATTTGAAAAATTTATATTTCGAATACCAAATTCCTCTGTGGACAGCTTTGGCTATTTCTGGATTGTAAGCCAGGCATGAAATAAGAAAACTATTTGAAGCCTCTTGTGGAAAATAAGCGGCTTACGTATATTTAGAGTGAGTTGAAAGAAAATGTGAAAGAATTCAACGATGAAATTCCTGTCTCAGAAAGAAAAGCATCAAAATAAAAAGTAATGCATCATAGAATACTAAAAGGAAAAACACGATAAATATATTTTATATTTGTTATATCAAAATAAGAAATATTTAGAATATCGAAATATTTTTAATCCGACAAATTTGGATTAAAAGAATTGCTAGGAAAAATTCTTTTACTTTTTTTTAATATTATACTTAAAAAGGAAAATTTTTATTTACAGCTATAAAAATGTTAAAATAATAAGTAATGCATCTTAGAATACTAAAAGAAAAACATGATAAATATGTTTATTACATAAAAATAAGAATCAGTATTTAGAATTTTGAGATATTTTTAATCCGAATATAATTTTCTATCGAATTCGGATTAAAAGAATTCTTATTAAAAATTCCTTTGTGAGATTACATTTAACAAGGAACATTTTAATTTAAAGCGATGTATATAAATGAAAAGATTTGTTTCCTTGTTAATTATATGGTTATTCACAATTGAATTTTTGCTTAAGCCAATCAATATATAATACTGAAATAAAATTAAATATTATTCGAAGCATAAAATAAATAAAAACAAGGTGAAAATTATGGAGAACAATTTTTATTAATCTTCCTGAAATAGAACTGAACTTCGTTTTGGAATTGCACTTTGAATAAAATAATTAACCACTTAACTGTTTTATTTTCTTAACTATCTAATAAGATGACACCTCCTATTTTGGTTAAATTTTCTTATTTTGATTTAAAGGGTAACCCATTTAATACATGGCTTATCTATATATTCGAAGTAATTTTATTATTGAATTATAATCGCTATAAATGGCTCATTTTTTGCTTATAACTACAAAACTTCAATAAGTCAATGCAAGTAAGGCACTCTGGCAAAACAGTAAAGTGGTTAAAAACGATTAAAATAGAATAAAAAATATGTAAATAATCTAATAAGACGAAGCTAAAAAAATTAATTCAGAATCAAAAATAAATTCCTAATGTATTATTTAAGCTAATATCTCAATGTCTTTAAAGACTTAGAAAGCTTTTAGTAATTTATAGTTTACATAATATGATACAATTTTACTTTCTAAATACAAGTGAATTCATGATTTTATATTTTTCACGATTAGTTATGATAAATGCAATAATGCTTTGTGATTTGTTACTTTACCCAACATGAAGTTAAAACTTTTGAGCTATTCAAACACAAATCGCATGAAAAAAATATATATCTTAATAAATAGTCGAATTTAGAGTTCGTGAAATTATTTAGGAACAAATCATTTTCAATTCCAAGCAACAATTGATTTCAGAAGAATTTAAATAAAATATATTACTTAAAGATTGAAGTCAGGTTGTCGAATTATATTATAATTTTTAAAGAATATTTTAATGTTTAAATATCTAAAAATATTTATTTAAATATAAATTTTTAAACAATTTCTATTCTAAGCATCAATGCACAAGATAAATGTATATTAATAATGTTTAAAATCTAAATTCAGATTAATATATATAGCAAAAATGTGAGAGAATTTTTTTGAAAAATCATGGCATACCAATTTTTTCATACAAACTTAAAATATTGAAGTGTATAATGAACAATTATATTTCTCAAAAATTGATTACAGTAGAGTGATTTCTTTATTTCCTTATTAACAAATTTACAGAAATTTCATTGTGAAAGTTAATATATATATGCATTCTAAATAAAAATCAATATTTAAATGTAAAAACAAGTAATATAAAAAATTAAGTTAATTACTACTGAGGTCAACTAAGAAAATTCCATTTTAGTTACTTTTTTATTAAATAATTGCAAATAATACAAATAACTGATCAAAAAATTATACCCGACCAAAATAAAATCGAGTTCGTGTCCATTGAAATTAAATCAGAATAGATTCTGAACACACTGCATTGTCGGTGAATTTATCAACACTAATTGAAGATAAGCGAATGAAAGAATTTTCTACGCCAGTTAGGGTAACGCAATACAGATTTGAAATTTTTAATTGTCTTTATTCTGTATTTTTTTATTTAAAGTTACTTCAAAAGGAATCCGAAAAATTGATTATATAACAAAGTTTAAGTTTAAAGGAATCAAAAAGTAAGAAAATAAACTAAAACTTTTAAAAAAACCGTCCGAAAGCTTATTAAGACTAACCTCATTAGCCTTGGGGAAAAACAAACTAAATCCGTTACTTATTTAATGATGGGGAAATGAAGAATTTTGGCGAGAAAGTTAATTAACCAATAAAAATTAATCACATAGTATTTGAGAAAAAAAAAAACATCAGATGCCATCCACTACAAGTAAAAAAAAAATACATAATCTTGAGTGGATGAACCAAAAGTATTTTATTAAATATTAAAAATTTGAGCAAGATTATATATATACATTAAATAATTAATCTTCCGATAGAAAAATAATGCAGTCTTAAAAAAATAGTAAGATAATACTTTAAGATGATAGGAAAAAGTACTGCATATGTTGAATTTCTGGTTGCTGAATACCTGTTAGGTCCTCTACAGAGTTATTTTCTCTCTTTTATTGAAATAGAATTATCCAGTTTTTGAGTACGTCACCGATAAAGAAATTCTATAGAATATTTCGAATGTTTATGAGTCACTTGTCACTTAAGAAACTTAAATTAAGAACTGAGAAAAGTTCTTCCATCATTAAAGAGTTAATCAGATTTCTAATTTGCACCTTCTTATATGACATTATAAAAATAATTAGAAAATGAGTAATAAAAAAATTAAGTATAACTCGCATTAAGAAAATTTAGATTGTCAGGGTTTGCAAAATAGTCTTCAAATGTAACGAATTCAAATAGAAATAATTTTCTAATTTAGCTTTTCAGAGTCTACTGTTGCCCAAGTAACTTTCTTTTTTACTCTCCGCAGAAATCACCTTTCACTTTAGCACTTCAATGAGTACCATGAAACATGATAATTGAAAACATTATTTAAATAGAAATGAACAACGAAACTTTTAATTAACAAAATGGATTTTGAATTTGGAATGCATCTGGATGAAATGAATAATCTTAACCCATTTACTGCCAAGCCTAAATTATATGAGGTTATTCCCATTCCCATTTCGGTTTTGAGTGTTGAGTTTGAGTTTTTTCGTTTATCTAAGTTTTATTATTTCAAAATAAATAAAAATATTTTGTCATAAATAATCATTTAAATGCATAAAAATCAAACACAAGTATTATCAGGATTGACTAGGGGATTAACCACATATAATTTAGGCTTGGCAGCGAATGGGTTAAATAAAGTAGAATTTTTGTAAAAACCATTTATTTGTAGCTTTTTTTCAAGTTTTTACACGTATACTTATGTTTGTGGCCATAAAATTTTTGCCAGTTCGACCAATTTCACGTTATAATATATTGAAAGTACCATGAGTATATTCGTGCTGGCAATGAGTAACAAACACCCTGCAAACCAAGAGTATATGCGTGGTTGGCAGCGAATGTGTTAACCTATTCACTGCCAACTAACAACCACTTTCAACAAAATAATTGGACATTTAAACTGTCCAATTATTTTGATAGAATTTCTATATTCCTATTTCTAAATTAGCTTTTAATTTTCATGAAACATGTTGCTATTTGTAATACAAATTCCAAGCAGTCAAAAATATCATTTTAGTAAATATACAAATAAATATGAATAATTTGTCCTTCAGCTGACTATGAAAGATGAAAAATATCGGTTTGCCTTTCTACTTGATTTGGCATCTAAACATACAGTCAATTATTCACAAATATATAATATAAAACACAAGGAATTTATGAGCATCCTTTTTCGAACATATAATTATTATTTACAGTAAGCATTAAATAGTTCTGAGAAGAATTAACTGCAGAGGAGTTTAAACAAATGGTAAAAGCCTTCTTGTCTATTTTATAAAGAACTCCCAACTCAGCGAAACCCAATATTCTCCTAATATAATTACAATCAGCTCTTCCAAAAGCAAGCATAAAATTATGTAAGTAATACACATCCCAAGGAGTCAAAAATATTTTTATAGTAATCATACAAATAAGTATGAATAATTTGTCCTTCAATTGACCATGAAAGATGAAAAATATCAATTTGCGTTTCTACTTGATTTGGCATCTAAGCATAAACAGTCAATTATTTGCAAATATATAATATGAATAATTTGTCCTTGAACTGACCATGAAAGATGAAAAATATCAGTTTGCCCTTCTACTTGATTTGGCATCTAAACATACATAAACAGCCAATTATTTTCAAATATATATAATATTATGAATATTTTTCCTTCAACTGACCAGGGAAGATGGAAAATACCGACTTGCCTTTCTACTTGATATAGCATCTAAACATAAACAGTCAATTAAATACGAAATATAATATTAAATGCAAGGAATTTATGAACATCCTTTTTCGAACATATAATTCTTTTTACAATAAACAAATCGTACTGAGGAGAATTAACTATGGATGAGTTTAAACAAATGACAGAAGTCTTCTCGGCCATTTTATAAAGAACTCTCAACTCAGTGAAACCCAATACTCTCCACTTCTCGTATAATTGAATCGGCCCTTCCATAAGCAATCATAGTATCATGTATGTAATACAAATCCCAAGCAGTCAAAAATACCCTTTTAGTAACTATGCAAATAAGTAAGAATAATTTGTCCTTCAGCTGACCATGAAAGATGGAAAATACCGATTTGACCTTCTACTTGATTTTGCATCCAAACATAAACAGTCAATTATTTATAAATAAATAATATTATGAATAATTTTTTCTTCAACTGGCCATGAAAGAGGGAAAATACCGAATTGCCCTTCCACTTGATTTGGCATCTATACATAAACAATCAATTCTTTACAAATATATAATATTAAACACAAGTAATTTATGAACATCCTTTTTTCCATATATAATCCTTTTTACAGCAAGCAATAAATAGTACTGAGGAAAATTAACTGCTGATGAGTTTAAACAAATGTTAGAATTCTTCTCAGTTATTTTATAAAAAACTCCCAACTCAGCGAAACCCAATATTCTCCTCATATAATTACAATCAGCTCTTCCAAAAGCAAGCATAAAATTATGTAAGTAATACAAATCCCAAGGAGTCAAAAATATTTTTATAGTAATCATACAAATAAGTATGAATAATTTGTCCTTCAATTGACCATGAAAGATGAAAAATACCAATTTGCCTTTCTACTTGATATAGCATCTATACATAAACAGTCAATTATTTACAAATATATAATATTAAATTCAAGAAAATTATGAACATCCTTTTTTCAAACATATAATCCTTTTTACAATAAGCAATAAATAGGACTCAAGAAAATTGACTGCAGATGAGTTTAAACAAATGATAGAAGTCTTCTCGGTCATTTTATAAAGAACTCTCAACTCAGCGAAACCCAATATTCTCCTCATATTATTACAATCTTCTCTTCCATAAGCAAGCATAAAATTATGCAAGTAATACAAATCCCAAGGAGTCAAAAATATTTTTATAGTAATCATACAAATAAGTATGAATAATTTGTCCTTCAAATGACCATTAAAGATGGAAAATACCAATTTGCCCTTCTACTGGGTTTGGCATCCAAGCATAAACAGTCAATTATTTACAAATATATAATATTATAAATAATTTGTCCTTCAACTGACCATGAAAGAGGGAAAATACTAAATTGCCCTTCCACTTCATTTGGCACCTATACATAAACAGTCAATTCTTTACAAATATATAATATTAAACACAATTCCTTTTTTCGAACATATAATTCTTTTTACAACAAGCAATAAATCGCAATGAGGAGAATTAACTGTGGATGAGTTTAAATAAATGGTAGAAGTCTTCTGGAACATTTTATCAAGGACTTCCAACTCAGCGAAACCCAATACTCTCCCCTTCTCGTATAATTACAATCGGCCCTTCCATAAGCAAGCATAAAATTATTCATTACGCCCCGTGCCCCATCAAGTAATTCGCCTGCAGTCGTTTCTCTCTCTCGACGCAGAATTCGTCTCCCCTTGATCAACATCCAGCTAACTATCAACGCCCTTCCGTACCATGTATCATGTGACAATTTCGAGGATTCGCCTCGCCGGCATTTCGACCTGAAGGCAATTTGCAACGCGAGCGGGTCGCCAGCAATATCGGCACACCCGCGAAGCTAAACCTACAATTAAGATTTAACTCTGGATCAATAGGCCGATGCGGCAGCGGCTGGTCTATGAGTGATGGATATTCTGCAACCTCAGCCTTTGTACCCAGATCAGCCCGCTCTAATAGCTGCCCGCAAGACCCGAGGCGTCTCATTTTTTCCTCCACTCTCGCATCGTCTTTTTAATGCTCAAACGTCAGGAATGATGAACGGGCAAGTTCGTCAGACTAAGGCAGAGTTTGCCAAGAAAAAAAGAAAAGAAAAAATAAACCCTGATGCGAAAAAAATATTAAAGGAGATTTTGCCATGGTAGGTTGGGGGGAGAAGAAAGAAGTGAACGAAAACACTTTCCGTCGTAAAGTGAGAAATGAAGGATTGAAGAAGGTGGTTGGCCGGTTTAATTGAATTGAAGGGTGTTTTTAAAGGGTGAGTGAAACCCGAGTTTAGTTCCTACAAGTTGATGGAAGTGTCAACGTGAGCTGGGGGAGAAATTATTTTGCGGCTTTGTTTGGCGATGTACTTTTTGTGTGTGTATATTTTTCTCTCGGTTTGGCAGAGAAAGAGGGATTTTAATTAAATTTTATGTCGAAGTGATGGAGCTCAATAAGGTGAAAAATAGTCAAAAGGCAGACTGCTTTTTGTTTATTGTTCGGCCAAAATTTCATCATAATATATGCAGTTAAGTTTGAACTGCTTGTATCAACAACAATTCATGATTATTTTTTTTTTTTTGAAATATCCTTAAACGTCAATTTCTAGGCATTTTTTCGGGTATCTACCAATTTAAATGATATAATGATGATTTTTTGTTTTGTTTGCTTTTTAAATCAGTGCCCATTTTGAAGCTAAACGCAGATTAATTTTCAGAGAAAAGCTACAATTAAGAAGGATTTTCTAATAAATTTGGTGAAACTTTTATTTGGAAACATATTCTCCAACTTCCGCACGAAACAAGAATTAATTTAAATGCTCTAAGCATATAATGTGTGAATTCATATTCTCTTATCACACAGCTGCCAATTCTTAAATCTTACATTCAATATCAATCCATTCATTACTAGGCCATTTAAATCATCTGATAATTAATAAAAATTATCCATTCGAAAATATAAAGTAGATTATAGTTCTGTCGCCCAAATTGATCAGTAATTTCATAATAATCATTAAATGTCCATCAACAATTACATTATTTTTTATACATTTTACTCTGAACTGTTTGATTACATATTTTCAGTTCATATTGCATGAGTCATTTTTTATAATTTATTTCGAATTATTTACACACACACACACATCATATTATATATATATATATATATATATATATATATTAACCACGACTTCGTACGGATGGAAAGTTTGATACGTATATCTGAGAACTGATGGTCTGATCACAATATAAGATGCCATCAAACTGTATCATTATGGTGCTGTTGAAAACAATTTTCGACCCAAAAAATAGTTTGTCACCAAATTTTAGCAAAATGGCGAGTGTGGCGTGAACGGTTGTAGTGACGTATCCAATTATAAGGTTTGGATGGACGCTACAGCAAATTTACGGAAACATAGAACAAAAATAAATATTTAAAAATGGAATACGAAAACAACAAAAAAATTAATTGAAAACAAGGAAAGTAGGCGGAAGGAATACTTACCGCAAGAAAAAAAATCAGGGGAATGAACATCTAAGGAAGATCAAATGACAGTAGCATTAAAAAATGATGGCAAATTAACCCAAACACAGCCGAAAGATTACTACTCTCACAAAATACCAAATGGTTGTATATTAAAGCTTAGCCCACACAACTAACCTAAAACTAATTTATTTACTATGCATACCCGAAATAAAGCAAACAGCAAACCATTTATTCAAAACCATTTTGCCGATTAGTCTGGACATAACAAAATCAGACCAAGAACACATTGCTCATTTGTTAATTTTCAA
>JAOUZG010025323.1:8129001-8163844 GCA_026289955.1 Argiope argentata
GTATTCTAATCAAATTTTTCTTTTTCATTTACAGCATTTTAAGTAAAATGTTACTTTCATTTATAAATATTAAATTTAGTGTACTTGTTTAATAATAGAAATGTTTCTAGAAAAATATCAGAATATTCATTAACTATTGCAAAATAAAAGCATCGTTAAAAAATTCCTGGCAATCAATCTGTAAAAGTAAAAATAGTGTTATGCCGAGAAACTATAAAAACATTTTTAAATAATCTAGAATAAAATATGAAGGGAAAAAGAAGAAAAGACTATCGTTTCAAAACAGATAAAAGTTCCGGCGAGAATGAACAAAACATATAATTTGACAAATCCAAAAGAACACTCTGCATAATGTATTTTCCGTCCATTTGCAGAGGAAAATAAAAACAGAGCAGCAGACGCGATAAAAATAAGAATTCTTTCCATTTCTCCTTTTATTGAGAAAAAAATAGTCTTGTATATTCACACACAAATTAAATAAAGATGTTGATTATTTTTTCGAGAAATTCACAGCCCGAAACGGAAGCTTAGGTGATTTGATGAAATTTAGGAAATCTTAAAGCAAGGAAGAAGCAGCAGCTAAGGGAAAATAAAATATAAAGCAATGTGAGGCTAAAATGGAAATGAATTTCTATCTTAAAAGAATGCAGAGACTTTCTGTTTCAATTGCATTAGTTATAAAAATGGCAAAGATAGCTAACTGTTTGAAGATGAATAGAGGGGAAAACATAAAGTGTTAAATAAAGAAAACCTTATTAAAGATTTTGATGATTTTTTTTCTAGTTAAATAAATATATGTAGCAATCATATGCAATTAAAAATATAAAATTGGCTGACTTTTTTTAATTATAAGATTAAATAAATATTAAATAGTCAATATTGTAGAATTTTGTATTCTGGATGTTTTTAAACTTTTTGCATTGTATCTAGAAAATTGTTTAGTTTAGAATTTTTTGTATGGAAAGATTGGTTAGTGAACTCATCTTATAGAATTATGCAAAAATATCTTATACATAAGAAATAAACAGATCAGTAGTCTAAATATTATTTAAATAGAAATTTGTAAAAAAATCGATACATTTTAGAAAAAAATTTATTAAGGTGTGATTTTTTGAAAATTAAATATTTGTATTTATAACCATCATAAACAATTTAAAAATAAATTGCACTGTTATTGGACTGTTATTTAAAAATAACTTGGACAATTTAAAAATATATTGGAATGTAAAATGTTCACTGTAAATGTTTTTTTTTTCATTAAAAAGTTAAATGAAATATTAAAAAGTCCCTATTTTACAATTTTCATTCACTATTTTTTCAACTTTGCTATAATATATCCGCAATTTATTTTTATTAGAAATTTTTGTGATGCAAAATTAGTTCCTGAATTCATTTTGTAAAATTTTATATAGTATACACAAGAAATAAATAAATTTTTTTCCGAGATATTATTTAAATAAAGATTTTTAAAAATCCAGAATGACTTTAGAAAGATGTTTCATGATACGCTTCAAACTAATTCAAAATAACTTGAATAAATTTCGACAATACTTTAGTTAGAAATCTTATAAAATCGAGATTATACCATAGAATTTGCCCTGAAATGAATTTTCAGAAAAAATTATTTCCTTTTCAGAAATTTCTAAAATAAAGAATTTTTGGGAATTGAAATTTTCCTCTTTCAACTCCTCTGAAACTTGGCAAAGCATTTTTAATACTTAAAATAAAATGAATAACATAAATAGTATTTTTTACTAAAATAGTTTTATATACGTAAGAAAATATTTTTAAGAGGAAAAGCAGCTTAGAGAAAACTTATTTAAGAAGACAGCGGACTTAAAAATAAGCAAAAATTGACAAAAACGTGTAATTTTATTTTTATCGTTTCATTAACAAAATATGTTTGTATTCAACTAAAAGGGTATATAAAATATATTTTTTTATTTAAAGAGTTAAAGGTAAAAAGGATATTTTAGTTGTTTTTCTAAAAATGATATTAGAATTATATTTAACAGATTCCAGTTGTCTTATTTTTCACTGAAATTAAATAAAATTGATAATAATGATCTTAGTCAAACATTAAAAGAATTAAAGTATGCGATGTTTTGATGTTTCAAGTTTTTTTTAGAAACAAGTCAATTTTAGTTCGAAACAACATAAAATTTCTATGAAAACTCATTAAGTGCATAAAAATATTTAAGAAAAATTAGCATTTAATGGAATTACAATATCACACGTATTTTTTCTAAATAAATTTACAATAGGTATCAAAAAATGGAAAAAAAATAAAAATTAAAACTTCTGGGATATTTTGAAATTAAAACAAAAAGTATATATTTTTTCATAGTTTTGAAATAATATATTTCCTTTTAAATGGTTTTTAACAGAAATTTTATGCACTTATATTTTAATACAAATGCATAAAAAATTTCATAGCCTTTGCTGAATAATTCCCAAGAGGGATTAGCAAACTTCATTGTCCCCTTAAATATTATATAATTATTATATAATATTAGATTTATTGTTCTATCAGAAATTTAATGTTCAAAAAGATTTATATTTATTCTTGGCTATAAAAATACACAATTCGCATAGCTGAAGTACTTGACAGAAAGAGCCACTCAAAAAATTTAATCGTTGGATTCAGCTTAGCTGAGTGAAAAGAAAGAAATCAATACCTTAACTTTCAAATAATGATAGGACCTTAAGTTACCGTTCTTGCATGCCAATTAACAAAAAGTACAAAAAATGATTATATGATAAAAATCTTTATTCCATATAAAATATTAGAATAAAAAATAATGGCAAAAATCCTTTATAATTTAACACTTCTATTAACTCATGCCAGCATTATTTTATTAATAGGCTGTAAATTATTTTATTATTGGTGCCTGATGACATTTATACTCTATATACAATGCTGAAGTTTGATTTTAAATTTCCAAATTTAAAGGACCAATTCATAACTAAGTCAGCATAATTGAGTAAACCATAATTGAATATTTGGATAAAATATAGATGGGGACTAAATTTTAATCACTTCTTATAGCGAGTTCAAGGTCACAAAACAGATGAAAAGTATGCTATAATAAATCGAAATATAATTAATTTTTTTCGTGTTATCAAGAAGGGAGGAGGAATCGAAAAATAAACAGGGAAATCATGGGTTAAACTTAATTAATTTTTCATCTAAATTCAAATGAATTCTTTTCGATGTTCTATTTATATACATTTTTTAATTGAATTAAACTGTACTTCCTAAGCTATATTTCAAACTTAATTTTTAGAAAATGCAATTATATCTTTATTTATTATTGGTTAAACTACAGAAAAACAGTATTGTTCCCTAATATGATAAAAAATCCCAATTTTGCTTATTGCATTAATATGGGGTTATTATTCTAAACAAGAAAAATTATAACTTGTTTTATCAAGCTCTATTAATAGTATAGCACTATTACACGTGTAATGACTTTAATAACAATTTTCAAATATAAATCAATTTTTGATTTATATTTGAAATTTAATCAGAATATTTGAATTTTAATCAGTATTATTTTGTTTAAATTCATATTGAAAACGATTCAAGTACTATTTGTCCTTTCATTTATCTACTAATATCCCTAGATGTAAAAAAACTATTGTTACTTATATCATTGTTATATATGTAACAATGCTTGTTGAAATAAAGATTTCAAATGAGAACTATTGAATTACACCATGCTAAGGATATATTATTAGAAATATATAATGACGACGAAATCATACTTTGAGATAATAGGACCG
The DNA here is from genome assembly GCA_026289955.1 of Argiope argentata. Taxonomy (NCBI): domain Eukaryota; kingdom Metazoa; phylum Arthropoda; class Arachnida; order Araneae; family Araneidae; genus Argiope; species Argiope argentata. The sequence goes on from JAOUZG010025323.1 coordinate 8,132,788, forward strand.
AAGCAGAAATATATTCTGATAGTACAAATTGTAATGACATAGTTTATCACGATATTGAAGATAAGCCCTACAGATTATTCATTGTGAAAATCACCGCCATTATCATTTAAAAAGATTCATCTGTATTAATTGCCTGAGATGAAATATGGTAATTTTGAATGTTGTAAATATGATAAATAATGTTACGAATTTTTTTTTTTTGAGTACCGAAATAAAATTGATATGCTCGAAAGAATGCAAGAAATAGTTTTCAATGAATGCAAGAAATTCGATTTCAAGAAGAATGAAATTTTCCATTCATTGGGCTGCGAAGTACAGAAAGAAATAGTTTTTGCTCATAATTTGATCTTATGAGTATGTGTGTAGGATAAAGAAATTAAAGAAACAATCTATATTATTTTCTAAGCTTCAGAATATATTCAATTATTTGATAGAACGTGTGTTCATTATTATGTGCTAGTGTTTCTGTTTCTGAATGAGAAAAATGAAGGGTTAAACATTTGGCTCAGAAGCTGAGAAAAGCTTAAAATTCTAGTAGTACGTTCTTCACATTTTGAATTATTAGATTATAATAATCTATATTTTATGAAAAAGTAATCCAGTTAAGGCAACCAGGCACCTTGAAAATGACTTTTTCCAATTTTCACCTCAGCAATTTGAAATATTACAGGCATTAAGACTACATATAGGAGATGATACACAAAATTTTAAAGCATGATGTTCATTTATTTATGTGTTAAAGGGTTAATATAATATAAAATTAGCGATAAATAACATTAATGAAAAATGTTCCAGGCGAACCAAGTTTATTCGAAAGTGCTCCATTTCTTATGATTACTTACTCTAACCCTTTTGAAACAAAATTTGGGATTAATCTAGGAATTTGAGAACGAAATATAAAAATTAACCAATATAATAACTAAAAACTTCTGATTTCTTTAAAAAGTTTAAGTAGTCTTAGGTTATTACATTGGTTAATTTTGATATTTCGTACTCACATTTCAATATTGATCCCAACTTTTGTTTCAAAAGGGTTAGAGTAAGTAATCATAAAAAATGGAGCGCTTTCGAGCAAATTTAGTGCACCTGGAACATTTTTCATTAACGTTATTTATTGCTAATATTATATTATATTACCTCCCCCCAACTCATAAAATAACATAATGCTTTAAAATTTTGTGTATCATTTCCTATAGTGTTAGCTTTAATGCCAGCAAAATATTGAATTGCTGAGGTAAAAATTGCAAAAAGTCATTTTAATGGCCCCTGGTCGCCACGATGTACATCATAGACCCGCAAAGAATATAATAATATTTAATTCTCAAAAATGTAATTATATATGTTGTTTGTTTTATCTGAATATACCTATTGCAGATTAAAAGTTTATTCATGAATTGAATTCAAACTAATTAATTAAATGTTAACCTATTATTTAAACAATCCTCTAATGCTTCTTTAAAAAATCAATGAAATTAATGAGAAATTAATGAGAAATATCTCATTAATTTCTTCTCTAAATAAAATGAATAAATATAGACAAAATCTTAAAATTCTGAATAATTAAAAAAAATTCTTCAAATAAGTCTAAAAGAAAAAATATATATTGTGAAACTGCGGAAATGTTGATTTGACTGCAGTTCCAAATGCCATTCGTCACTGAATCACTAATTGTAACATCTAGGAGCGTTGCCACGATTGGTGGAGAGGAGTGTACGTTTCCATATGTCCTCTGACAGGATATGATTAATGCAGTATGAAATGCGAGAAGCGTTTAGGTCAATCACCTACGTCAGTCATGGGCGAACTCAATAACTAAGTCCCTGGATATGTAAATGCTTCTAGATGCTGCAGCATTTAAATTCTTTGACTTCTTCAGTGATGAATTTATTCTCTGTTATGGATTTTCTGCACATTCATGAATATTGATGTCAGTCATGATTAATAATATTGGCAAAAATATTATAAGTATTTGGATGTAAAGCAGATATTTGAAAAATTTTGGACTCTCTGATACTGTACATATATATAAAACATTTCTTCGAATTATCTTCCTTCGGCAATAGTTTGAAATAAAAGAACCTCCTAAAATTGTTCTTTAAAAAGATTATATTTCTTAGTAAGCCAAATAATTTATAATTTTGAACTTGAAATTTATATAATATTTATATAAATTTCAAGCCACGAAAATATGTTATAAAGGAAAATGAATTGCTGCCGAATTAAAAAAAATGATTAAATTTTATTTCATTTCAGCTTACCAAACGACAAATTGCATACGTGGGTTATCTTTAGAGGTATAATTTGCAAAAGCCATTATTGGATGCGAATTTTGTTGCACATCAAATAAGGAGATGCTCAGTGCTTTGCTGTTCCATCAACTTAACTAGCTCTTTCTCAAAACTTTTTTTCTGTTATTATATTTCTGAAGTCATTTTAAGTAGCTATAATATAAATGGGATCGACGTAGTTTGAATCCTTGAACGTATGTAGCTTTATCTAACATGACGCTTTTAGGGTGCGTTGAAAATATATTTATTACAGGAAGAATTTTTCCTGCCGGCGTCTTGGCATTGGAGTAGCACATCTTCCCCATGATCTGGGAGTACCGGGTTTGAGTCTAGGTTCGAGCAGGGTGTGATCAGTTTGTGAATGAGCCTGCTTGGAAAAAGGGTCTGTGCAAGCAAATGTGACGAGTAGTAAAAGTCATATAGTTGGCCCTAATTGGAGCTACATTCAAAACAAAAAAACGCTGATTAGACTTAAACTTCTGACAACCTCAGCGAGCTTGTCCATAAGAAATAGCAAAAACATAATTTTTCTTACAGTTGTAATGCTTTGTAGCAAATAGGAGCATCTTTGTATTTACATATAAAGCCTTTATATATAAATATAAAATAAATATTTATTATATATTACCATTCTAAAAGTTCTAATAATAATTTTAAAAGCTATCTCCTTTGGGCCTGTTGATCAACTCATATGCTTTTTTAATTCATTGTAGCAATTTTACTTTTATTAAAATAAGAAGGCCTTAAAATACACAATGAAAAATTACATGTGTCATCAACTTATACAAAATTCAAAAAATTATATTTAAAAAAGCAATATTAAGGAAAGTTTTGGTGTGCAAGGATATAATCATATTGAACTGGATTTCTTTACATCCATATAAAAGGGATTTCAAAAATAACTGAAAGAAAACATTCACGAGGTGTTTCTGTAAATCAGGATAACAATAAACTCTTTGAATGGAAATTGATTCATCGTTTATCCCCATGCTATCTTTATGAATTTATTATTGGTGTTAACCCTTTCTACGAAATGAATCTAACTACTTCATTTCGAAAACATAAAGGACGCTGCGCTTAATAATAAGGTCTGCTACGGGACCAGAGGCTTCTATGTTCGAGATTCAATTTCACCCAAGAAACACCATATAAAATGGCTTGAAGTGTGTTATAGAGAAGTCAGTTGAAAAATTTAATAATCATTGCAGAACTGTATATAACACATTGAACCTGCTTTGTTAAATGAATTGAGTAACCTGCCTTCGCCTTTAAACAGGACATTGAATAGTTCTACTTAGCACATGAAATTAAGATGTGTTCAGTAATAACTTCTTTCGTGAAGGCTGAATAGTGTATCAATATTGTAAGTTTATGCGTGCTTAATTTGCCAGACTTAACCCCGAGAGATTTCTAGCTATGGGAATAATTGCAGTTTCATATGGTCGGCAATCTCCAGGGGCTTCATCTAAATGTCATCGGATAAAGCCATTAATCCGACAAGCAATTTCATTGATGCGGAAAAGTTACAAGTGTCTGTGACTAGTTAGTGACAGATTTTACCTGCCCTAATACATTCTCGTAGTGGTTGAGTTGAGCATATATTACTCTAAAATAAATACACAGTGTTATGCTAATGGGATCTGATATATCGTGTATTCATATAAGTCTTATTTGCATAAAAAGAATTTATATGAATGTATTTACAGTCTCTTTTGACTAATTTTGGAATTATTCTTATACATTGAATCCAATATAGCATTGATCATATTTAAGGATACAATTTTGATCACAACTACTATTTCACCATTTATGAAATTTTTATCATGACTCTCTGAAGTTTGCTGGATTCATCCTTTAAACTAAATAAAAGAATCGATTTTTAATTTAGCATATAAACAAGTAAAGGAGGAAAAGTAATGAATGATGATTATTTTATTTATATTGTAGTGCTCATGCATGAAACTCATTTTTAAATTTACTATAAAAGGATTTCTCACTACTCCATTTCGAAACTACTCATTCAGTTGAAAACATTTCTGCTGTCTAATTATCTGAAAATCTCTTACCGAAATGTATACATAAAAGACTCTTTTTGTAGATAGAATCAATAGTTTTTGTGTTTTGTGACTAATGACACTTGCTGTGGACAAGCCTCCGCTGATAGATCAGCAGATTTTCAACTTAAGAAATGCGTCTCTTTGTGTTTACAAGTAGCGCCATCTAGGGCCAAGGGTACGACTTAGCTACACACACGTCACAACCTTTTTTAGGGGGCGGATTTGCTTCATGCAAACTCATTCATACATCTCAGATCGTAATTTAGACGTGGAACAGAGAACGATCACCTCTGACCCAGTATCCCCAATGATATTACTCTCGATATGGAGGACTTTGCGACCACGAACAGATTAAACGAGCACCAATCGCCATACACTCGAGGGATATTTTTTCCGGTAAGTTTCGAGGACCTAACCTAATGAGCACGAGTCCAACGCTCTACCAACCAGGCCACCTCGGCCATCATTAATTTTTTTAAACCATTATGTCGGCCATTAAAACACATTTTGTTCTTTAAAATATCCGAAAGTAATAGCTTTTATTTATACTAGGAATTTTTTTATCTAACAATTAACTTTTGAATCATACCAAATAATAAATCAAGATCAGAACAATGCCCAACCTGCTGCCGAATCAGGAAACTTAAAATGTATAGAAGGAACTCTATTATCAGAAAAGCATTATAAAAAGTAAAAAGATAGCATAAGACAAAGATGAATAATTATAGTCAGTTATTCTCTTATAGATATTCTGGAATATTAATAATTATAAAAACAATCTGCTATAAAAAATCTACTCTGATTCATTTGACTTTCTAAGAATCCTCAACTATACTAGAAAAGCCACTAAACTTATTTAAAGTTGTCAATAAAAAATAAATTTAAGTAAAATATTAACTACGACGGAAAAAAACATAAAAGCAATGAAGCCCGAGGAGGCATTACAGATAATACGACATTCTTTTGTATTGAAAATGATATGAAAAAATAGATAATTAAGAACCTTCAGAGTCAATATAATAGTCAAGTTAGTCATTATCAACTTTCTAAGAGTCCACAACACTACCTGAAAATCAATTAAACTTATTTGATACCGTAGATAAAAATAAATTAATTTAGAAAAAGAAATATTAGCTACAATGAAAAAAATGAAGATAATGAAGCACGAGAAGGCTTTGCAGATAATACAAAATTCTTTCATATTAAAAACAATGTACAAAAGAAGTATTAAAAAACCTCAGAGTCAATATGAAAACACAAGTTAATCAAAACCCTATCCGATACAAATACTAATGATCCTTTTTTCTAGTTTTAAATGCACTTAGTTAAGATATTTTTAGGCCAATAATATATTATGTTTTCTAGAAAATTAAATCGTTCATATGGCATACAATTGGAAATCACATGGATTTAGGAGCAATAAAAGAGATGCTGTTATTATTAGTGGCACTTACCATGGGGAGGCTTGTCTGATAAAATGATAATTTAATGCCTTGAAAAATAAAGACTTTTTCTTCGTTCATGTTCTGAAGCGTCATTAATTAGTAATTGTTTCAATTCTTTATTTTCCACAGTGACTTTTCAATTTATTGATTACAATTGATTATACTGATTACATTGATTGACAGGTAATCGATTATATAAAACAACCTGTTTTTGTTGTCGTTATTAGTGGCACTTGCTAAAAGCAAGCTCTCTCTAGGAATCAGTAACTTTTAAGCCGAAAGAAGTGCCTCTTGTTTTGAAGTAGCGCCAAATAGGGCAAAGAGTACAAAGCTACACACTCATCACAGTCGCTTGAACAGCCCCTTTTTACATGGAGACACATTTACACACTTCACAGATAGAACACAGAAGAAGAAGAATTATGTCCAAACAAGGATTCGAGCACTAGATACCCAGATCATGGGGAAAACTCACTAACCCCTATGCAAAAACAGCGGCATGAATGAGATATCCGATGCAACGAAACAGAAAAATATTTGCGTACGAAATTTTAATTCTCATTTCAACTCATTTTTACTCATTTTTAATGACAAATATTAATCTAACTGTAAAATCAGTACTATTTTTTCACTTCAAAAATTTTCAAAATTTTCAAAAATTGTTTCAAAACAAATGAGGCTGAATTTAAATATTTTCTTCTCAGGTTTCGTCTTATTTCATGCATCATCAGTAGTGTCTCACGCCGTTCCGAGAAATTTTAGAAGTTAATATTAATTAAAATTCACTCCCATTAAATTTTTCGATAGTTTTAACGTGTGATTGTACAAACTAAATAAAATTAAAATTATCGCAGTTTTTACAAAATTTAGCAACTGGAAGTGCAATCATTGAGATTGTCATAATTCTATTGTCATCTTATTAACTACAGAACGTGATGCATAAAATATTTCTTCTTTTTTTTCAAAATTTTGTTTTATTTTTCAAAATTAGCGAGTTTAACTTATTTGCAATTCACATACATTTCAAAAATTATCAATAGTTTGTTAATAATAATTATGTGTGTTTACTTATAGAGATTTTAATACAATTTTATAGTAATATATTTTACATGCGCGTTTCTCTTATCAACACTTTTAAGCCTTTTTATCTCAGTAGCAACTTCGAGTTTCTTTCGAAAGATTTTTTCTGACTGAAATCAGCATTAACATATCAAATTTACATATATCATGCATTTCTAATTTACCGTGACCATAATCATTAGCCTGAAAATAAAACTTTTCTTCATCTAAGGAAGCATGTTTTTAATCTCAACATTTTTGCAATTCATTTTTATCATTCATTGGGGAGAAAAAAATTCTCTTTGATGTATGTAACTGTCTAATTAAAATAGCATTTTATGTTATCCTTTTTTTATTTTATCCTTTTTTTCATCATCAGAATCTTTGCGTTTACTTAATGAATGTGGCTCAGAATAAGACCTTGTTTTGTTGACTAATTGAAACTATAATGAGAGTCCTCCAACAATTGTTGAAACTTAATGTAGTTTCTTTTTTTTTCCCCTTTCAAATGAGGTTGCAAGAAAATGAGACTTTTTTTTGTGCTGATCCCCATTTTATCTCATTTTTTGCAACCTTTTTATAAAAGCATCCGATTGCTTGTAAGGCATTCCAATTTAGCTGTTTAAGAAAAAGCATATAAAATTTATGATTATACCTTGAAGCTTTGATAAAAATAAAATTATTTATTATAGAAAATCATTTTTAAATAGTACCTAATTTAGCAAGATATTAAAATATTTATTTTCCAACATATTTTTAATAAAATGCATTTTGGCTTTGTATTTGTATTTCGAATTTTCTCGTCTTTCTGATATCTTTATGAAAGTTTTCTGTGTATCCTTTTGTTCTAAGCTATTAACCCATATTTCGTTAAATAATTCCTCTATTTTCTAAATCGTTTATTTAATGGTCCAAACATTAAATTAAACTGTATTTTTACTTCTGAAGTTATATTTCGGCATTATAACGTGTAATTGAATGCAGATTGCAGAATATAAAACTTTCCATAATTCATGTAAATTATTATTTTCTATAATATTTCAGAATTCATTAAACTAGGCCTAAGAACTGAGACAAAGGGGTTTCTTTATTCGGATGTTCAGGGGTCCATACCCTTAGAAGCTACTGTACCCCTCCTGCCGTTGTAAAGCTGAACACAAGAGCAACAATTGTAATTATTTAATAAAAACGTAACTACATAAAATTATCCCTAACTTCCTAATTTTTTCCTAATATTCGAAGTAGGAATTGATTATAAAAAATTGTATTTATATTACTTATTTCTTGGAAATTTTAATTCTTTCAAATAGTGATTGCCAATTTAGAGCAGCGGCGGTTATTATCAATTTTTTATCAATAGTTTCATCAATTAATATTGAAGCTTCTATCGATTCAATATACATTTAGAATGTTTACATTTCTCTTTTCCTTCGTAGTTAAGTACAACGGGAGAAATATTAAAAATCATCAATTATTACAAACATCAAATTTATTTTATATTTAAGGCTATAAATACTTTGAAGTTAAATCTCTTTAACTCCTTTTTTTTTCTTTGCTAACTAATAGGATACCTTCTATTTTGAGAATATTTTGTTATTTTTATTCAAATGGAAATCCATCGAATACTTGACTTATCAACGTATTCGAAGTCATTTTACTATTGAATTATAATCATTATGAACGGTTTATTTTTTGTTTACATCTATCAAAATTTGATAAATCAATCCACGTACGGCATACAGGCAAACCAGTTAAGTGGTTAAAAATTAGCGAGCATGATCATGATCTGGGGATTTTCGAATTTTACTTACAGTATTGGACACAAAAAAATATTTGGAAAATATATCCAAAAAATATATCCTGGAAATTTAGTTTCACCCTGTATATGACAATTAACATTACGTGTGCCAGAAATAATGTATTTCGTTCTTTGTTTCTTTACAACAAGAGTAAATTTAAAATTCTTCTGTAAGTTGACAGAAACAGAGTTGTCACATTAGGAGCTATTATATTTTTGATTTTAAATTCAAATTATGATGAAATGTACGTAAATGTGTAATTCAGAGGTTATAGCAATGATCTGTTGCTTACTTAGTCTTTTCTTTTTCATTGAAATTACTTTATTGATCGGTTTATAATGATACAATTTTTAGAAAAATTTTAAACATTTTTAAAGCAAAACATAATGGGAATATAATTATATTTTTATACAACTTTTTATGTATGTATATAACTTATCCAGTCAAATGTATTTTATTTTATCAATATATAAAGACACGAAGCATTTGTGGATAAATATTAATCATTTATTAACCCTAGAAATGTAACCTTTAAAAAAACTAACTACAATAATAACAATTTGTCTCCTGGACGAAGTGTATTTAAAATCAATTTTTTAAAGTAATTTAAATAAACGCATACTACCTGCAGATGATTTCATAACTCTTGATTGCCAAATAGGATAAAAATACTTTTTATTTATTTTCGAGGCAATCTTTACACACATATGCGAGATGTTTTTCGCTCATTGCTCTTGAACATAACAAACAAATATTGCTCGTCATTTCATTCAAATTATATGGGCAAAATGCACATTTTTTTCTTTTTTTTAAATTTTAGGTTGTTCAGGTCGCTGAATGTTTAAATTGAATCTTAGAAATTCACTTATAATAGTCCTTGTTGATCGGGGGGGGGGATCGATATGTTGAGACGTTTCTGCATCCATAAAGCAAGAAGAACTTCGATAAAATCTTCATCTTCCGATTCATTCTCAGATGTAGAATTATATTCCCCAATTCTTTCAATAATTCAAGGATAGCTTCTGGCCTACAACACTATTTTTCTCCGGGTAAAAGCTTCGACATCTCCAAACATACACAGAAATTCCTTCTTAATACTAACGGGACAGATAACCATTCGCCTCTGAGACGAATATTGTTCTGGATATACTACACACAGAAATATTTCGGAGAAAAGGAATGTCCTCATGTGTAGTTCCCAAGGTCAGATAAAGGTACTGAGTAGAACGATTCATTTACAGTTATAGGAGAATAGTCGAAGTTTTTTCGTTAACGCTCGTCCAGGAGACGAATGTTTAGCATTCTAAGGTTAAATACATTTTACAGTTAATATAAATATTAATCATCATTTATAACAATTTGATAATGAATAACTAGTATCTGCGACCCGGTTAAGTAATTCACCGACATTTGCTCATTACTGATCAATAATATAAATAAAATAATCAATTTAATCAATTATCATTCAAAATAACAGATCAGTAATATTAACCAAATATATATATCTTCTTTATAATATAGTTGAATATATGATGATTGCTGGAAAATACTGAAGAATAGATAACGAGTAATGTATTTGAAAGCTTATGTAAGAAGAATCCTTGATGACACAGCTGTAACATCACCGTCGATCAGTGAGTAATCTTAAGGACCTTAATTACTGCTCCAAATTAATCGAAATTAATTGACGTTCTTTCCTTCCCTTTTTCTATCCTTTGTCCTATTCTCAGAGACATAATCATCCTATCATTCAACTCGAGAAAGAATTACGAAAAAAACCCCTCAAGATTACGTTGCTTTGCTGGAGTGCTCTTGCCTCTTTATTAATGAAGAACCATAGAGTGAAATAGACTATTGAAATTAATTTGAGATAATTATTTCCCTCAAAAGTTCTCCTGAATGAGATTTAAGAGAATATCTTACATTTGCAGAACTATTGAAATTAAATAAATAAGGTTGAAGGAATTTGAATTCTTTTTTAAAAAATTAGCTTTTTATATCGAGCTTAATATATTACTGTTTAACTTCTGTTGTGAACATCGTTTGTTAAATAAACTTGGAAATTCATTGTATGATAATTAAAATATTGGATAGATTTCTTTGAAAGGTCAAATTGAAGTAGTTTAAGTAAAAATATATAAAACAAAATTGTAAAAATAAAATGTAACAAAACCGTAAACAAAGTTGTAGAACTAATAAAAACACAATGAGTTCTTTTTCTTTTATTATTATTATTGTTTCTTAATTTCTTATATAATTATCTGGGTTCTTTTCATTTAACACAATTCTTATATTACTAAATAAAAGCAGAATACATTAATTCCTAAATAAAACAAAATTAAATATGGCATATATATATTCACGATTTTAATTAATTGTTACTATAGCTTCCTTGCGAAATCGATTAATCAGTTTTAAAATTAAAATTTTTAATATTTCTAACATTTATATTTCTTTGAAATATGTTTATTACAACTTTAAGAATGAAGGGCTGAAAAAATAATAAGAGTTAAAACTTCTTTAAAAAATGATTATATTGCAGTAAAAACAGCTGTACATTTCATACAATAGATATAGAGTATATTGATAGAATAGATATATTGTATACTGATAATACTTTAATGTATAAGATACTTTTATAGAAGAGATAACATTTTTAAACAAATCAAAATCTTGGAAAATCAAACTTGTTATTTCCTTTTTTTTTTCAAATTAGTAACCTTTAGACACCTTCAAACATTTTTTAAAGTAAAACACATCTAATCATAGTTAAAAAAAGATATATTTTCCAGTAAAAGAAAGAACTTCGCCTTGATTTAACACACACATTTACTTAACTTATTCCTTTCCTATATTAAATGCATGGTGTTTGTTTTTGTTAAATACTCTACGATGGAATAAATATTTTTAGCCTTTGAAAAGTAATTTCTGATCGTTTAGCTGGCACAAATGTATTACAAATTTTCCAGTATTTAAACACTTTCCCAAATAAAGCTTGTGAAGCATTAATAAACCTATCATTACCCCTCAGCATTTTTTTTCCTCAAAAGATTAGAATCAGAAAAAAAAGTGAACATTTTTGTCACTGTATATTATTAGAAAAGTATTTTATTGCATTTTTTTTAAAAAGTGGTTTTTAATATTCTATAAATTATTCATTAACTAATATAAACTGATATTGCAATCAAAAAAATTTAAAATATTAAAGAAATTTGTTTGTAAAAAATTATAACATAATATTATCGAAACTATATACGTTTTACAAAAAAAAATTTCTTTTGCTAGATTTTGTCTTTTATATTTTGTGTATGGGCAAAAATTAATATAATACAAAATCACAATTTTTATATATTTTTCCTTAAAGTGCTTTTTCCCTTATATTTTAAAGTTGGATAATAAAAAAATTTAGTTATTTAAAATTCATAAATTAATAATAGCACTTACTAGAATTTACTGCATTGCATATATTTTTTGAAATATCTATAAAATTGATCATAAATTTGTCCGTTATAATGCACCTTATTTTAATTTTCATCAATAATTATATATTCTCGATCAGTTCTTTTTACAATAATCCTACAAGGCTTTTAAATCTGTGTTTATTTTATAGTAATTCTCACTGTCATTAGTGAGGTTTTGAAAGGTTTTTTTTCTTCAAAACCTGTTTTACGTATCGAATTTACATATTTCGTAAATTTCCAATTTTTCCCAAAATAATAATTTAGCCGAGAGGAAAAAATTTCTTTTTCTAAGTAACTTTTTTTCTAATCTTATATTTTTGCAAATTAATTTTATTTTTCACTGGAAAAAAAGTTCTTTTCGTGCATGCAACTATCCAATTAAAGTGCCATTTTGTCACTTTTTTCGTTTACTTTTTAATTCCATTTTATTTTTAGGTTGGGTATTTGACTCAGTACCAAGGTATGGATAAGATCTTGTTTCGTTAACTAATTGAAACTATAATGAGAATTCTCCAACAAATGCTGAGACTTAATACTCCTTTTTATCTCAAGCGCGGAAGCAAGAAAATGAGATATTTTTTAACCGACCTCCAACCATTATTTTTTTTAATTTCTTTTCCTGGAACTTCTAGTTAGTTGTGAAATGCTCTCTATTAACTTTTTAGAAGTAGAGTACATTCACTTTAAGTATTTATTGTCAACATAAAGAACATTTAGCATTTATATACTTACTTTAATGTTACAACATTCTAAATAGTTAATTAAAACATGTATATTGACAATTGAATGAATTGTTGTCAAAACAGAGTTATCTTCAAGTGCAAAATGCATTGAAGCACAGAAATAGTGTAAAGAACACACACACATATAATGGGACTTTTTTTGCATCTACAAAATTATTTCAAGATATTTGAAAAAATATTTATTTATTAAAAATACTTCCTGACAACAACAAGACAAATATTATTGTGCTTGTTTCCACAAAATGTCCATTTATCGATTTATGCCAAAATAAAATATTGCTACGGTATGTCTTTAATTGAAAATCAAGGATTTTGAGATTAACTTTAATGCGTTTTGAAATGCTTGTAATTAAGCACAGAAATTAAATTTTTTAAAGTACGTTTACAATTTCATTGCCAATTAGTCTTATAATTGTATTACAAAGTTAATTATTAGATTGAGCGTTTGTTATTAATTTGAGTTTTTATTATTTAGTTTATCCTAGCTATTAAAATGAAATAAAAAAATTACATGACGAAATCTGATCATGAGTAGGGGGTGTAAACAATTTGAGCTTCATCGATAAGAAGGCATACTTAAAATTTGAAAATTATAATTTAATCCTTAACTGGAGTCAAAACCACTCCACGTTGTTCATAATCACGTAATGTTTTGTCCTTTAGCCTAGTCATATGCTGAATACCTGTAAGTTGTTCTTTCAACAGTAAATTGGAAAATACAAAAGAATTAAACACGCGCTTATTAAGTTATGTTTTTGTAAAGTTTCTGTGTTTATTTTTAGAATCCCTCTTTATGTCTATGAAACAGCTTTTAATATGAATGATGAAAAAAGAAATATTCTTAAAATATTTTTAAACATTAATTTATTTTTTTGTTTGTTTATTTCTAACAGCTATTAATATTAGTGTTATTACGTAATATCTAAACGAAGTAAATACTTATTAATTGATTGTTTTTTTTTCTAATAGCATCTTTCATTTTATAAAATTTAACATTCCTATTATTTATATAATTTATATTTATTTTTTATAATTTTATATATAAATTTTATTATATAAGTGTTATTTTTGATATAATAATTATATTTTTAATTTGTAAATCGAGTATTTCCAGAATGCATTGCGTTTCCAAATAAATTCTAATTCTGCTTACAAAAAGAAAAAAAGGAAAAATAACTTTATTGTCAGTTTGACTTAAAAACTCTAGCCACATGAGAAAATTCATCTCTCTAGTTATGAGTAAATTTTCAAAAGATTTGCCAACACTTTTATTCCCTTGTCTATTATAGCCTTAACTCATTAGAAATAAACTAAATAACTACTGTAATGCTGAAAGGAGATAAACTATTTGTAAGATGATAAGTCGATTAAGAGTTTAATTTAACATGGGAAAGGAAATCGTTGTGTCTGTGTCGCAACATGTAACGAAATGCACTTGTAGGAAAAGCTAATCAGAACTACTTATCGATGAGTAACTATTTAATAATATTAAGTTCTGTTTTACGATTTTAATTTTCTAATAAAATGTAGGGGAAATATTTCAATTTACATTATTAGAGTTGAATATATAATTGAAATATTATCCTAATGTTGTATGTATACTTAAAACAAATTTGAATACATAATTTATCTACTTTATCTAACTAGAATACATATTTATCATTGTATGATGAATTTACTGCCATTTAAATTTATAGATCTTATTTATATATCTAGAATTATGAATTTCGAACAGTAATTTATCCAGTTATAATGTTTTTTGCCATCAAGCGCTAAGGTTATTAAAAAGATAATATGTCGCAATGATACAATGAGTTTACCTTTATTAGATATAATAGGAAAATTTATATTATAAACAAATCGAATTATCTGCTCTTTTTCATTTGATTAAAATCTATCTACTGGAGATAGATTTTTTCAGGTTATTACAAAAAATTATAACAAAAGTAACTTGATATATTCCCCAATAAGTATGAACTTGTCTTAACATTTTAACTATCAATACCGTTAGTTTGGCAGTTTTCAAATGCCATTCAAATTTTTTTTTACATAATTTATAAATTGTCCTTTAAAATCGTGGATACTTTTGATAAAAGATAAGATCACAATTAAGCATTCCTATTCAGTTTCCAATCAGCCATTTTAACTTCCATAATCAATGCTACCTACCCTTGTTTACACAAACGACTCTTCTAAAAGACAGCTTTAGCGATTTCAAAGTTCACAATACTTTATGAATTATCAACGCAATTATCTGTATTTATAGTTATTTACATATAACTTTCAGTCATTTCCTGTAGACATTTTCATTTGAAATTATATTTATTTACCTGAATATTTCAACAGTATTTGTAAAGGAATCTTTTTTACTACCATTATGATTCAGTTAACTCTTTGGATATTCTATAAATACAAATACAAATTGGTTTTCTTTGTTATGTCGTTAATAATTAATGAATTATTATATTAAATGCTTTTTATGTTAAATTATAATCTTTTATTGAACAAACTAAACTAAAAATTGCAATGAAAGTCATAATGATCAAAAGCCTGTCAAACCTTATACACATACATAGTTCTAATGTTAAATTTGCGTAGAGTGGAGAAACTTATAAATAGCTTAATGTATATATAATTTATTTAATGGTTTTTCTGTTCTCCTTTGATTATCTTAAACAATCAAAGGAGAGCAAAGGAGAGGTTCTTTTCATTCTCATCCAGTGTTCAATATTTCTCTTTCTGTAATATATACATATGCGAAAGTCAGAAAAGAAAATGTGTTCCTACTTCTATTAAAAATACCTCCATTAATAATCATATATCTTGACATTTTGATAGAACTAATAGTAATAAAAAATTGTTAGAATCTAACAGTTCATAAGTTCATACAAATAATATTGTTGTCATCTCAGATCATCAAAGAAACAAATGACAGTTGAAAGCTTGACAAGCAAAATATTCTGCGGAATAACTGCAGATTTTACGGATAGTAAAAGATAATAAAGAACACATTATAACTATCGAGAAAGATATAAAAATACATATAATGTTGCTACAAAATATTTTATCGTAAACAAGGAAAATAATGGAACTTGAAAACGAGACTTTAGAATAGCGTAATCGACATAAAAATAACTTCTCGATATTCATTTAATGTATGTTTTTACATCAATGAAAACTGCTATAATTTTCTTGAAAATATCACTTTCCCTTTATGCCTTCCCAGGTACTTTTATATATTGAGTCAGATAATGAGTCTGAAATTTTCCCCTACTTCAATTATTTCTGAGGTGGGCTTTCAGGTTGTTACTTCAGGGGGAAAATTATCTTCTCGAAAGGGAAAAGAATGAAAAATATTAATAGCATTTTACCAGATCAATTAAATGAAAGTGTTTACTCAATAAATGAGACTGTGTTCCTATCTGTTTAAAATAGAATATTATGTTTAGTTAGTTATCTAAAATCGCTATTTATGACCCTGAACATATCTGCTTTTGATCTTATAGAACATCTCTCTTTCATTATAATTGGATATATTCATTTAAATAAAATAAAACGTGATACTGTTTTGGAAGTTGAGGTATGTGTATAATAAAAGAATATAAATATAACAAATTATTTATATGTAAATAGGAAATATTCTAATTAGTTGTTTTCGTTGTTTCTAATGGCACTTTCTTGATGAGATAGTCAACAATTTAAGCCTAATCGGCCTCTCTTGTTTTGTAGCATCGTCAACTAGAGCTAAGAGTATATTAAATTGCACAAACCCTTTTTACAGAGGGGCACATTCACTTACCTTACAAATAGAATACAAAATAATAACCATTCTCAAACTGGGACACGATGCCGGGACGCCCAGATCAAGGGGAAGACGAGCTATCCTTAAGCCAGGACGCCAACTGCTCTAATTAGGGAATTCATTATTTATACTGCTTTAAAATATCTTACAAGAGGCTTTAAAACTAAGTCATTGATGTTATACATCACGACTTCTCATTTAAGATCTGGAGGAGAACTCAGTAAGGATTTCAAAAAAAAAAACGTACAGACAAAGTGCTCAAAACTTTAAAAATATGTACTGATAAAAATCAATTCGAAAAATCAATAGAAAAATCACAATATTTACTTATAGAAAATTGTAAAACTGACCAACTGTTCGGTGGAGCTCTGAGCATTTAAAAGGATCCTCATCTCTGAAATATCTGGGAGTAACAATAGACGAAAACCAAAATTGGTTTGCTCACATAATGAACAAGGCTATAAGGCTATTAGCCATTATCAGCAACTTTCCGCATAGCAGGTCATCCCTGGGTGTTACAATAAAAATTCAGAAGAATCCTATATTAAACAGTCACCGAAAGAATGCTCTTTCATGGTGTAAGTGCGTTGTCTCTTTCATCATTCAGATATTGGAGAGAAAATTAGCATCTATTCAGAGGAACTCCTTCCTATATATCACTGGATCATATCATACAACACCAACAGCAGCTTTGACAGTAATCCTGCCACTAAACCTGAAATCCCAACTAGACGCCACTTACATTAATATCACATTCTTAAAAAAAGAAATAAAATTCGTAGATGTTGCATAAGTTGAATCTGAATAAAATGTGCAGAATATTACTATTCACCCTTCATTATTTGAGACAGAACAAAAAACTCTCAAAAATAGAAATATTTGAAGAGGATAACAGTCTGATACTCGAGACAGATGGGTTCAAAACAGAGCTGGGAACTGGTTGTTCATATTGCGCATTCAAAAATGGCATGGAAGTCCATGAATGGAAATGAAAAAGGATTCCATACTGTGTTTCAAACGAATTGCTTGAACTGAAAAGGGCAATCATACAAACTAGTGGAGAAAGTAATACGATTAAAATCTGAATAGAGAGTCTTTTAAGTTTGTTAGCAATATAAGTTCCTTATTCTCCTCATCAACTTGTCCGAGATATCTAGTCCCAACTGCTCCAAAATCCCAATTCTAGGCTGGATATTGGAGTAATGAAAAGCTGATATTCTAGTAAAAGCAATTAATATCGAAGGCACATGAATCGAAGCTCCTAAACCCAGGTCCCATCTTAAACAGCAATTTCAGGGAATATTTATAAGAAAATGGCATATTCTTTGGGATTGGAAATACTAGTTGGAAATATTGGACTCATATTGGAAATACTGGTCGTTCTGTTTATAAAGTCATGGAAACAGTAAAATTGCAACCACTCTTCTTGACGCCTGAAGAAATTCTGTTTGACACAAAACATGGTCCATTTCCTCCTTTTCTTCACCATTTCCATTTATCAAAAGATGACTACTGCCATTGGGGAAAAGTAGCCAATCTCATCCACTTTGATACACTTTACCATTTTACTCCTTCACGGAACCCCTGAAAACCTTCATTTTTTTCTAAAAAGTCTTTAGTACAAAAGAGTTCTTAATAACTCATCTTTTCAAACTCGAATTATAAAAATGATTAGATTTCTAATTGATAATTGGGAATTTAACGGTTTCTTGGGATAACGGAGAACTGTCACGGTTAGATTCACACTATCAATTTTTTGGGATATAATTTAATATACCTGATTATTATTCATAATGCATCCTTAAGATCCTCCTCAAGTAACTGTTTTTATAATTCCTTTATATTTATACTTATACTGTATATTATCATTTCATGCATCCTGTTTTATTGTACTTCAGATATCTACTACTTCAAATCGGAAAGGGGCTGTATGAGCTCTAGAAACGGATGAGGGGTGTAGTCTTAAGTATTAAGTATATTTTATACCTACATAGGCTTGAGACTATATATATTTCAAAGAGCCTTCGTGCACCAAAAAATCCCTCTAATAAAGAGGAAATAATTTATAGCGAAATTTTGAAGCATATTTTATGGGTCAGAAAATTTTCAAAAGATAATTCTATTAATATTAATGAAAATCTTTTTTTTTTCTTATTTCTTTTATTATTTGCAATTTCTTAAACATAGGGCGATATACAAAATTATTCACTAATTTAAGAAATTTGACCCATAAATTTGATATTAAAATTAAAATTAATTATTTTAAATTTTATATTTATTAAATGTATTAAAATGTAATATAATTCTTATTGAAAAAGAATTATGAAAACTTAAGTAAAATTGCCTAAGTAGAATATTTTCATCACATAATTAATAATGAACTAATAATGTATAATATTAGCCAACTTTATCAAAATTATATAATTATTTCACATAAATGTGCATTTTAATCATAATATTATTGAGAAAGAGTGATATTTTTAAGACAGAAAATATTAAAAAATTATTTTGATGAAATATCAAAATATTGACTAATCTATTTTTATACTCAATATTGACATTTGTTAAACGAATGTTAAAATTATTTCATGAAATTAATGTACTTAACATGGGGATTTTTATTAATTTATTTGATTGAATATCGGACGAAATTGTTTAATATAAATTTACGAAAAAATATTTAAATATTGTCCTGAAAATTATTACAGATATCGATGAATTATGATACTTTTTTTTATTTCCTGCAATTCATTCTTCATTCGATTATTTCTAAAGGCATTAGGAAATTCTTTAAAGGAAATGTAATGTGTTAATATAGTCTTAAAAAGATTTATTTCTAATACTAAATACATCTATCATTTTTATACTTATATTATTTTGTTAAAAAAATTATTTATTGATACTTTTGTGAGGCAACAGCAGGAATAAAAACCTTGAATATCGATAAAATGTTTGTGTGTATGTTTTTACTGCATTATCAAAGTATTTATTTTTTAATAAAAATATGATAAATGCACAATGATATTTTTTATTATATTATTCAGTTTTCTATTTAGACTTAAAAGGAAGTATTTAGACATGAATAATAATAAATACATAATAATTTTAAAATCATTGTTTAAAATTTAAAAAAAATTAATTCCAAAGATTTGTCAATCAACAATTTTATGAAAAATCATTGAAATCATTTTATGCTATTTTCATTGCTTCTTTTTAGAAATTAATTCTTAACGTAAACACTATTATAGTTTTCGAAAATATATATTCAAATATTTATTTCATTATACATTTATGTTCCAAAAATATATTCAAAATTTGAAAATAAACCAAAAACATATTTTTATTTTAGATGAAATTTTATCTTCAAAATATAATGCAGAATATATTTCTTTATTCTATACAGTTTTCGAGAAAATAATTTGCATAACAATAAAAGTTTTAAGTTTTGAAAAAGATTTTTCGATTTGTATTTCTGAGGAAAGGTGTGTTGGTGGTGGAGGTGGTGGGGAACTAGAATAAAATGTGAATTTATTTTTAATAATTTGCTTTTCTTAAGTCTGCCTATTAATTTGCTGTTTTCAGAAAAATAGGGAAAGAATATTTTTATATCAGTTTTAGACAGAAATTTGCATTTCATTTATTTTTGAAAGTCAGCAAGATTATCTACATTCAAAATAATTCATTATATTGGGCAAATCCATGTCAAGAATTACAAAATAATGTTTATTAGGAAAATTATTCATTAAAAAATATCACTTAAAAAAGGTTTTAAAAAATAATATTTAAACTCTAGGGTTTTATTTTAATATTTATTTTTTTAACTTTGTGAAAAAACATAACGTATTCAAAATTAATAATATCAGCCACAAACAGTCTATTTTTTTTAAAAAAAAAATTCTTTTTACCTATCATTAAGTGCAAATTTTTACAGTAAAGACAATTTGTACACTATTTAGTAATTATGAAACCATCGAAACAATCATATAATATAAAAAATCGTAATTACAAATTTCCATCCTTCAATGTACACTGAAATCAATCAAGAATAATCCATTTTTTATGTTTTATACAGTGTAATTAAATGCATTTAGAAATATTTCATAGAAATTTATGAGTTTTTAAAGTATCTTTTTAACTACTTTTCATTATTTTAATAATTATTTTTTAATGTATGTTGTTTAACATTGTTCAAAATAATAAAAAAATACTAGAAAAGCTTAAAAACAATGCTTATTTATTAGAGGTTGTTTTAAATTTTGCAATATAAAAAGAAACAGAAAAAAACCACAGAAAAAGCACGAAATACGAAGATAAAGAAAAAAAATTGAAACATTTATTTTTAATTTCATTTTGCACGTATATAGATATGTTATCAATAATATTATTGATAACATGAAAATTTAATGCATTAATAAATAAAGCTTTCTTCTGAGTTCTCGTTCTGAAGCGTCGTTAATTAGTAATTGTTTCAGTTATTTATTTTTGGCAACGATTTTCCAATTGATAAATTACTATTGGGTATACTGATTAAATTGATTGATTGACAATTAATTATATAAAACAACATGTTTTTTGTTTTATGTTATTAGTGGCACTTACTATGGACAAGCTTCCTCCAGTTATCAATGAGTTTTAAGCTATAAGTAGCATCTCTTGTCTTTGAAGTAACGCCTACAAGGGCGAAGCGTACAATTTAGCTACTCACATCTCACAATCGCTTGCACAGCCTCTTTTTATAGAGGGGGGACACATTCATATACCTTACATAACTTACATGATGCCATCCTGTGCCTATAACGCTAATTTATCTAACCAGTTGGATGAGCACAAGATGGGGGAAAGAGAGAAAAAAAATAAAGGGACTTTTTAAGTAATAATTTTAGTTGATTTTCACAAGGGGAATTCTGGTCTCAACTATTGTAGGTCTTGAAGAGGTCTTGGTATTTATGAATGTGGTTTACTATGGAGTGGATATTGCCGCGTGAAAGGGTATTTGATGCAATTCTCCTGTACCATTCTTCTTCCAAACTTCTTTCTGGCTTTCTTATGTGCCATGAGAAAGTGGGTAGGCACTCTGTGGTATAGTGAATCGGAGATCCTATTTCCCCACAGCTACAGCAAGGAGAGTTGGCTAGATGGAATCTGTATAGGTATGTCGGGAATGGGTCATGTCCAGTGAAGATTCATACGCCTTACAGATAGAACACAGAAGAATATTCATGCCCGAATCAGCATTCGAACACGGGACGTCCAGCTATCGAAGAAGATGCGCTACCCTTAGGTTAGGACGCCTGACGCAAAACAACCTCATGTTTCATTGTAATGAACGAGATCTTAAAGAATTTACTTATTTCATAAACTAAAGCTTCAGTTAAAAAAGAAGTATTTCTACTATTAGAAAATTATAAGCAAAGATAGGGATAACTATTAATTCATCAGTTTAATTTTTCATAATTGAATTTAAATAAAAAGATCATAACTTTTTGAAATCGGTAGCAAAAATTAATTTATATAAATCAGAAAATAAATATTGTTGTATTATCTTTTATAATAATCTCTCAATTGTTATAAACGTATGCATAGTTTTAATTTTTATATTATGAAGGGTGCTTTATATGAATTATTTTCTGCTTTTTGGTAATTTCCAGTGTTATAATTATGCAGTAGTGATAATTTTCTTCAAATTTGAATGAATATAGTTTGAACATATTTTATATAATTTCACTGACTAGTGCATATTCATTTAACTGAGAATAAAATCATTCTTCATTTTATACATTTTAATATTAAACTTTTACTATTCATTTTTAGGAACTCTATTTTTTGTACCTTAAGAAACTAATTAAGACAGCATTTAAGATGAATATTTTATTTCCCTTTACTCATTCTTACTATCCTAACATTTACTTAATGAGTCTGATATTGAAAAAAATATCTTTATTTTTTTAACTAATTGAAACTACATAATGAGAATCTTTCAACAATTGTTAGAGCTTAATGTGACCTCTTTCTTTTTTGTAATGAAATAGCAAGAAAATGAGATATTTTCGTACCAATTCTATTCACTTTGTTATTTTTTCAAATTATTTTTAATACCTCTAATTACTTAAAATTTAACTTACATTAATAAAATTTGAAGTAGCATTTTTTTTTCTTTTAACTATTCATTTTTTTCAGTAAAAATATTAAGACTTAAATTCATAGTTTTTAAAAAAAACGTTTCCACTATAAAAAATTCTTGAAAAATTGCAATGTTTGATTATAACCAGTAAAAAATTAGCAGTCAGCTTTAATTTTGCTACTCATTTTCTTGCAAGTAAAATTATTCAAAATGTCTCAATGCCCATTTCATCAGCAATAAAATTTCTTAATGCGAAAACATTAAATTTTTTCAAGAAATTGTCTTGACATTTGTCTATTTACCTATAAATATAAAAATTAATTTCAGCTTTTCTATTTATTTCATTGTACATTGTTAATTTTTGAATACCTTTTCAATGACATTTTTCCATACATTAAGAAATGCTTGTTATAGATATAAGATATGTTTTTAGAGAAAAAAATAAATGCTTACAATAATAATTCTACCGTAATTTATAGATTATATTTGGTCTATAAATAATAAAATCGCACATTACTAAATTTATGCATTATTGGACAGGCAATAAATCGTATCATAAGTAAATCATCAGATGAATATTAATTCTTGTCCTTAAAGTATTAGGTTATAATGATGGTATTGTAGTATTATTTTTGTTTTGTGTATTCATTCAAAGCTATTTTTTATAAATTATTTGATGTGATTTATGATGAGTTTTTTTTTCCAAATGAAATTACAAATTATTTGTTTATATCAAACTTTAATATTTCACGTATTATTTCATTTAATTTTGATTTGTTTACAAAGGCTGATATTTTAAACAGATAATAACTTACAAAGAGGTTACATGTTTATTTTTATCGAATAAAAATTGTTATTTAAGAAACAAACCTGACTATAATATTATAAATTTTAATTTTTCTCAAATATGCTTATAAGAAAGATTTGTTTCTATGGAAATCTATGATTTTCCAATACGGGTCTTTAAATTTTCCTATCTATAAACATCGACCTATAAATCTCTTTACCTGTAAACATGGGTCTATAAATTTCTCTCTATATTAACATGAGTAAACTTGTAAATTATGATATCTTCAACGTATAAGAATACGTATGATGATGATACAAACCTGGATATCTTCCACTATCTGTAATATAGGAAAAGTGCACGTTTCTTTTATCAATAGATACATTAACTTCAGAAAATATAGAGTTGTATATTGAATTAATTAGAAAAGCAGAAAGCATACACTCGAATGCTTCAGTTTTTACATTAACAAAATAAAAAACAAAAATTTACAAACCAAGATATTTTACAAAGAAAAATTCGAATAACCGTGTACTTTCAATTGACGATACTTACGTATTATACCATTCAACATTATCACCAAATTTGAAGTAATCAGCAATGATTTGCTAAACCGCCAATTATGGCAATCTGGCAATGGTGTAATCCATTGATCTTTATCGTCAAATTTAAATCAATCTATAAAAATATTACTAACCCGTTTGCGATCGTTGGTGAAGACGGTATAATAAGTAAGTACCCATTTAACTATTGACTTAATTCAGTTCTTTCCTTGTTCATTAAGTAGTTAAGGAACAATGAAAGAACTGAATTAAGGAGTACCGAGGCAATAATGCTGGCAGGAACTATTGCCGATTCCTAATGATCATCACCGGCCTCGGTACAACTCGTCATTGATAGGAGGTAACTAACACTCTCCCCCATACCTACAAAGGTGGCGCGAACATACCACAATACAGAAAGTTTCTCATTCTCATTTTTGAGGTGGCACCAAGAGACTAAATAAATGTTTAAGCTGAAAAGCGTCTAAATATTATTTCAATTAAATATATCAGTGTTAAATTGGCATTAAAAGAAATGTATAAATTGTAAGATTGGAAGGATCCAGTATTTTGCATGCCCCTAATGTAGTAATAAAAACAACATTAGTATGGCGTTTTGAAATGCGGATCTTCATTTGATGGCCTTTTATTTTTAAAGTGGATAATCGTTATCTAGCCGTTAACTGATCAGAATCCATCTTTAAAGATCTTCGAATGACTTTTAAATATATTGCAAGTCAAACAAATCATTTAATTCATTTAATTAATAAATCTTTCTAATTCAACAACGTACAAAATAAGAAAAAACTATATCAGTGTTGGCTCGATCTACTGGCGAAAGTTTTCAATTTCACGGTAAATGGACTCTATCAGTTGAGATTACGTAATGATGCATAAGAATAAATGTCCATTCTTGCTTGAGTGAGAATTCGACTCCCATTATGGATTAACATTAATGAGTAAGTTAAAGTAAGTTAAATAGTAATAACTTAATTCACACATCCTGGGGAAAAATATAGTATTATAATTCAAAGAGTTAAATAACATTTTAACTAAAAATTTTAAAAATATATTTTTTAAATGGTGAATCAAATAAATAACTATATGAAATTATTTTTATTGTATGTAGTATCTTATAAAGTTAACACATGCCACCTCCCTTCTAAAACGTAGGATGCCTTAGCCCTTTTCAATGTTTTCTTTAAAAAAATTATTCTGAAACAGAACTAAAGTCAATTTTGTTATATTCTCTATCCAGTACTTTTCTGATAATTAAACAAGTCTAATTAACTTGATTACCAACAGTATAAGAATAAGAAATCAGGTGTTAAGTATTGTTAAAATCATTTAGTTCAAAATTGTATAATTGCCAAAATTCATTTTGAAAAAAAGCTTGAAATTAAATATATCATAATTAAATTTTATTAAAATTTAGAAAAATAATGAAAATATGATATATATATTTTTTGAATGTATTGAAAAAATTTCTTTACAGATAATTAGTAAAATTAATCACATTTTGGCTTCTAAAATGTTTTTAATTGTAAAATGTCAAAAGATCACTACAAAAATTGTATATATTGAAAACTATCTCTGATGAATAGTTTTTCCATTACTAAAAACTCTTATTTATTTATTTTTATTTTTAAAGACTGATTATATTTAAATAGCTTATATAATGTAATACAAAGGGCAAACTTAATTTATGTTATTTTATTAAATTTCACATTTTTAATTACGTTGCTGTCAAATCTTTATTAAGTTACTTTACATGCAGTTAATGTACCTTGTAGAAACATAAATTATTGAAACAGAAAATATTTGATATTTTTTATGCCCCATACAATTTGATTTTTTTTTCGCTATTTCGACACTTTTTTAGTATTTAAGACTTGTAAAAATTATATTAAGAAAAAATTCACCATACCAAAATCTACTTAAATTTGAAAATATTAAAAATAATGTTAGTAAATATTAAATAAGTTAACACTAAATTCGAACAAGCAAAATAAATGAAATTTGATATGTAATATTTGAACAAATATTGTAGATTGGAAATGAAATTTGAGCCATGACCAAATAAAACGCCTTTTTCTCTCTTTCTCAGTTTATTTGCACATATGCGAGCATATTCTTCTTCATGTAAATCAAATAACTGAAAGTAATTCAATATATCTTCTTCATATCTAAGCTAGGAAATCTTATTGTGGAATATATTCAAATGGAAGAAATAAAATATATTTTGTTGTAGCATGCAGAGTTATTTTTTTGTTCTAAAGTGTATAAAAATATACAGAAAAGAACGGGTTTTTTATAATGCCTTTCAATTTTTTTTATTTTTTTAAAAAATTAATTTTGTTTCTTAATTTTATAAAAATATCTTGTAAGCTTAGATAGTAAAGAAAACCGAAATAGGGATTTTCATAAATAAATTAATTCTTTTTATTTGTTAATTTGTTTGTTTTAATCTCAGAAGAAATTCCTGTAATCACGAAAATGTCTATTCATATATTTATTTGTTACCATATTCACATATTTATTTAATTTACATATTCATATATTTATTTGATCTGGAAGTGTACCAGTTTCCCCACAGGTGTGTAAGTGGACGTCGAAGTACAATCACGATTTTTTCTGCTTTTGAGTAATTTTTTTTTAAATGTACTAATCACAGTTCCTTAACTGCTTTGAAAAATATGACTTCAAAATGATAACATCGATAATGTTATTTGAATTAAGGATATGTTAGTATCATCATTTTGTACTGTTATTTGTCTGTATTTGCGACTTGAAAAGAATGTAATCTGAATAAGACATCTTATAAAAAGATAATTTAAATAAATTTTAGAGGTATGGATTGAATTGATTTTTAACTGTCAGTAAAAGATGAAAATTAAATTCTTTACATAAATACAAAAATTCAAATAGTTTTTATTTCTTTTTAATTTTTCAGATTTGAGAATTTTTTATCGTAAATTACAGTTAAATATATGATTTGATAAATCTGTATATGAAAATCATATTTACGTATACCATTAACTGCTATATTTATGTTTTATGATTTTTTATATAATGAAAATTATATTATATTTATATTTATTCATAAATGATATATTTTTTCCTATAAATGCTAGATAAAATTTTATGTAAGGTATCAGCATAAAATGTTGATATCATTGTTACAATTTGCTTTTATCTCAAGATAGAAATTAATTACTTTCTTTTGCCGATGCTTTATCTCTTTCTCTATACCATAATTGAAAGTCATTCCTTAAGAAAGCGAAGACGAATACATTCTGATTAATTTTAAAAGTCTTTTGTCAGCATTAATCTATTAATTTTCAGGTTATTTTATTTCAGAAAACAAATGCTTTTATTAGAAAATTAATCAGGTTTTTTTTTCCTTCCACATACTGTAACTTCTAGATTAGCTTTAAAAGATAAACAAAAAAATAATAATAACAAGGTATTTTAATTAAAAAACCTTAATTCCCTTTTGAATAAATTAATTCTAATTTATTAAATATTTTAAGAAAGGAAAATGAATAAGCAAGGGTTATGATTTTTTATCAATAATTTGTTTAAAAAAATAGGGCTACATCTTTGCTCAAATTTCAGTTTATCTGATATTTATATAGTTTCTATTCTAAAATTAAATCAAGACACTTTCCAAATCTCGAGATTAATTTTTAAATCAGATTATGCTTTTAAGCCGTTTTTTTATTTGATTTTTTTTTCATATTTTGCACAATAAATCCCAGTGCTCAAACTGGATTTTATTCGACACTTTAAATTAATAAATAATCTATTCCATAGAACGTGTTTATTAAATATCTCCACATTTTATATTTAATGAATAGTACATTTATTCTTGTTTAATAGAAGTTGTTTTTTATTTCTTATCCAAATATTAACATGGAAAATTTTATAATTTAATCTCATTTGAATTTTAACGCAATTAATAAATACACAATAAAAATTTAACTTAACCTTTTTGTCATCAAAAAAGTACGGTAACATTGTAAGTACGGAGCAAACATTGTGTGTAATTAAACAGTAAATAAATTAAATATTGTGAAATATTAAAGGCAATATTTCAGTCCGATAATAATGAAATTTAACTTTTATTTTATTGTAAAGGAATATTGAATACAAAACTATTAAGAAAACTACTGCATGAAATTAAGTTATATTTTTTTCATATATTCATAACTTTTATTTCCTAACCTACCCATTTTTATAATTATATTTTTTGTAATTAATTATGAACTATCATTTTAATCATTTTTGAACTTCTGTATACTTATTGGATAAATAAAAATAGAACGCTATTTTGTTAATCATTTTTTATCATATTTTAACTCTAAAATTCTTTCAATATTCGAGAATTAACTTCTTAATTCATTTACAAAATTTATAAACTTTTTAACCTTTCCAGAGCAGTTTTAAAGTGATTTATCTAAATATCCTTAATATATCCTAAATACCTTATCTAAATATCCTAAATAGTCTTATAGTTATTGTATAACAATAGATGTTTGTCTACGGTCAAATATTTTTTTTAAATAAGTAGCTAAAAATATTTTACATGTAACGAGCCTTAATAAACATTTCAGTATGTTTATAAACTCCTATATTTTATATAAAATTTAAATTACACTGATTCTCAAACTTACATTTAAACTAGATCTACAAACATTATGTTGTTATTATTAATTTTTTATTTTTTATTTTCTAACTCTGTGTTATAGAACTTCTCATCAAAAATTAATTTTAAATATAAAAACCTTAAACATAAACCAATAATAATAAAAAAAATTGTAATGTTTTCATAACCGAATTAAACCTTTGATCATAAAATCCATTGATATTACAAGTAAAATACTTTCAAACAGATTTCCCAATTTACGAAATATTTTTACAATTATTTTTTACTGATTCAAACAAAAATTCATTGTACTAAAATAAGAAAGTGAAACAATAAAAGTCAAATAATATATATTTTCATAAAAACAAAGAATTTTATTCAGAACAATACCGAACAAATACAAAGTCATTTTTTTAAATTCATCTATATATTAGTTGTCCTGTTACAAGCAACTGTGGTTAAATTGCATTAAAAGCAACAATTAAATAACAATCGAATATAAATTTAGTATAAAAATAAATTTATAACTAGTTTTCTTAATATTTCCTATTAAATTCCATTTTACGTAACTTTTTATAACACAGTTTTTTTATTATTAAAAATCTATTACAGATTTTCGATGCTGATCTATTTAATAAATAAACATAAGCTCAGACTTTCATTCATAATTTATTTTCAACGGTTTCAAAATACTTTAAAAACCCTCAAATAAGATTTTATTTCACACATAAAGAACATTTTTTTTATATTTTTATATGGAAAATAGGAATTTCCCAAAGTTTAAGCAACCTCTGCTTAATTTATTATTTTCACAACAAACTTGACAAGCCATGCATATAGTGATTATTTTTAAATAATTTAAACAGAATTTCATATTTAGGCTCTGGAATTTCATATTCAGGCTCATCATAATTTCTATTTGAAGACACAACAAAATATTATTGTTTTTATTATTTTGCTCAAAATTGCTTTTTAGAGCATTAAAAATCAAGGTCTACTTTTTTTATTTAAAAATAGAACAAAAAATAAAAAAAGAAGAAATATAGAAGAAAATATAGAAGAATAAATATAGAAGAAAGAATAAAAATTCTAAAATTTTATGAAACGAACAGAAAAGCCTCTAAATAAGTTGGAATAACTTTAATCGGGTTTACAATGCTCTTTTTATACAGAAAATATTCAGGATTATTTTTAGTTTCTTATAATATTCATTGAAAGTTTATATTATATACCTATTATTTTCTAAACTTCGTATTTTTGTAAATTTTTTAACCCTAAACATTTAATAATTTCTAATTTACTTTCTTTCATATGATATCCAATATATGTAAAACAACAAAACTTTAAAAGGGATTAGTAATGGATTTGCGCATTATGTTCAGAATTTCTTAATTTCTTTAAGTTTTTATTCATATTCTTTATAGTCTTATGAAATATCATAATAATTTTTTTTGTTTCCGTTAATATTCTAAATTTTGAGGAATAAATGTTGTGATTTACTTTTAATTTAGACATTTGATGCTCCATTAAAATAATAAATATTATAACTCACATACGTAATATTCATAATCAAAAATGAATTATTCTTGTTTTTTATAAGATTTTTAATTTCTGATAATACTTTTTATTGTAAAACATGGATATCAAAATAACAGCACGAAAGAATATTATTCTGACAGAAACAATCCTAGTAAATAGGTTTTATCAAGATTTTCAATCTGAAACTGTGTATTTAAATTATTGGGTGTTTATTTTAAGTTCAAGATTAGAACTCTATGTGAATCTTAATTCCGTCACAATATTAAGTGGTATGCAATATATTTATTCATACTTTTTTCTATGAAATTAAATGTTTTTTAAGTGTTAATTAAATGTTTTTAAGCAAATATTACAGAATCAAAAAAATTAATATTGACCCAATTAATTTCTATATTAAATCATCTTTAAGAAATAAATTTTTAGCTGAATATATAATTTGTAGTTAAAATATTTAAAATTAAGAATGCTAAACTGTCAGCGTGAAATAAAGATTATGAAACTTTCAGGAACTACTCTAAAAAAAGAAAGCAACCTCTAAAACTATGCAACTTATGGAGAAAAAAAATTTTGCGTAGTCATTTTAAGATTTATAATAAGATTATGATTTAAGATTACAATAAGATTTAAGATTACAATGTCTTTTTAAGATTTTAAGATTTACAATGCACAAAAAATGGTCATGTGAAACATATAAAATACTAAAGAAAAGTATAATTGGAATTAAGTTAATTTATACAATCCTAGAATGAGTATTATACAAATCAAT
>JAOUZG010025323.1:8176833-8194198 GCA_026289955.1 Argiope argentata
CGATTAGAGAATAATATTCATTTATGAAAGTAGTGACTAGAGTATAATATTCATTTATGAAAGTAGTGATTAGAGAATAATATTTAGGAAAATGGCCGATTAGAGAATAATATTTATGAAAGAAGCGATGAGAGAATAATATTTATGAAAGTAGTGATGAGAGAATAATATTTAGGAGAATGGGCGATTAGAGAATAATATTTATGAAAGAAGCTATTAGAGAGAAATATTTATGAAAGAAGTGATTAGTGGTTAATGCATAAGTACTAGAGAAAATAAAACGCCTGAAATTTGTAAATGTTTATATTGAACCCTTTCTTTTTAATTTTTAAAACCAAAAAAGAACTACAAATATTGTTACAAAATTACATTTCTATTATTCATTTCTTTTTTAAGTTACCGTATTTTTATGCTTTTGAAAATGTAGGTTTGGTTAAGATATGGACATATATAGCTGTCTACTGTCAAAGTTTAATCTAGTTACTAGGCATTATCCGCTTTCAGCCCATTTATTAATTAACTTTATCTTGAGAAATAATTTTTGATTCGGAATTAAAACAATTCTGAAGCAGACCAGGCCATGTGTTCATTTACATTTACTAAAAGAATAAATTCGTTATAAATTAATCAAAACTACAACAAATTTTTCCTAAAAAATTAACACAGTAACTTTAAAAGTAAACATATACTTAGCTACACAAATTATATTATTTTTATAATCTTTACATGCTCAGTTTTAATTATCTTGTAATATACTATTACTGTACAATCCCTATAGGAAAACCCATATGTTCTTATAATTCTTTTATATTATAAACATATACTAAACTTACTAAAATACTAAATTACTATACTAAGTTACTATATACTAAATTTACATAAAAACTCTACTTCTATCTTGAAACTAAAAGGTTTCTTTTATTTTTATTTAAAATAAACATAGTTTCAAAATCTTTAATATGCATTTACAATTAATGTACGAAATAATTTTTTGATACAAATGTATATTAATTTAATGTGTAATAATGCAAATTACACAGTAAACTAATACATTTGATAAAAATTTGTATTAAATTACTATTAATTTGTTCTCCTTAAAACCGCGGGTTTTTTCTTGTATGCTGTCATATGTATATGCATATTTTTCTCATAATCATATAATTATTTGTTATTCTATATTTATTGTGTACTATAAAATATCTCTCCTTTGAAATTAGCATTTTCTCTATACAAAAATTTCGAGTGCCTGAAAAATAAAATTTTTATATTTAAAAGTACATGGAAAACAGATTTAATTATATTGTATTTGGCAATATTTTCAAATATTTCCGGAAAGCTAATTTTATTATGATACATTGAAGGAAAATGCTAGCCCCAAAAAAACTAATTAGAATGGAACGTTCAAAATACAACTATAATTTTATTAAAAATCCTATATTAAATAAATTACAATACATTTGTTCTTATTGCTTTTTCTGTTTCTATTCAATATCCCTTTTACGAAATTACATTTTTATAAATTTTTAAGCAAACAATGCTAATTTTAATTTATTTATCAGATATTTCAATGTTTTTTTCTCTCCTTAAAAAGGAAGAAGTCATGCATTTAATTAGACAATAGATTTAAATATGTTTTGAAGTTTTCATGTTATATTCTTTATTAATTTAGGAGAAATTATAGCGCCATACTGAAAACTAAATTAAATAATCTGTTTACATACTGAATAGGTAATTAAATGAATATGAAATTCCAAAAAAATTAACAAAAAATAATGCATCTTTTATTATTATCTGAAATTTAATACGTTGATATTTTTTATATTCATTCTTAACAATATTTTCTAATTCTTTTTTCAAAGCAATTATAGTTTTATTGCTATAGAATCAAGAAAAGAGATAAATTGATAGAATATGAAAATATACTAGACATTTTTTCAAATTGTAACTTAATTTATTACATTTGCTTAGAAGAAGTTTAGAAATAAAAGAGAATTTTGTATATTTGACCTTGTTTACTTTACTGTGAAATAATCAATTATCTTTTCATGCAAATGAAGGAATTCAGATCTCTGTCTGACCATAGCATAAATCTTTCTTTCAGAAAACTATATGCATTTAAATTAGAGTTGAAAACTTAATTTTACGAAGTCCTTATCTCAGTAATTAAATTTAATTCAGTTATTATTATGATAAGGAATATATAATAATACAATTATAATAATTAGATAATTATAATAATAAGACAACACTTAAAATGTAACTCAACGCTTATCTAAGTTAGTCACATTGTTAACATTTAACTATTCACTATTTTACTTAACACTATAATAAATCTAAATCTTAATATCACTCTATTATTATTATTATTATTATTTTCCCTTAACATTGCATCAAAATTCCAAATTACGTTAGTCTTATAAAAATATCATTAGATATTATTTAAAGTTGGATTTTGGTGTGTTTTGTGTGTGTTTTTCCTACATTCGGAATTTCTAAATTATTAAAAATTTATATAATACAGTCGAGTTATTTATATTCGCCACATGTGAACAAATAATTACAGCAGAATATTTCCTTATTCAATTTGAAATAAATCATTTGGAAGACAATTTAAATTCTTCCTTATTTTGCATACATTTTATAAATATTTTCTATATCCTGTAGGCTCATCAATTATAATTCGCAACTAATCAAATTACCTAATTTACTAATCAAGTATTTTGGGTTCTTTAGTTTTTCAACTAAATTCGTCATCAAATAGTCTCCAAGTTTGTCATCTATAACTGGATTCATTGACCTGACATCTATTCAGCTTTTGTTATCTGTGCCTTTTGCATTACCAGAAACCTAACTGTATAGGTAAGTAGTTTTACAAGTTTGCTACATTAATTGGACTACCTAACTGCTGTTGTTTTTGTTACTGATGGCACTTTACTATGGACAACCCCCCACACACACACACTGATACAGCAGCTGATTTAAACCGAAAGGAGCGTCTCTCGTTTTTGAAGTAGCGCCAAAACGTGGTCTTCTTGGGCGGAGCCAGCTGCCAATCACGTAAACACCATGTGATCTGACTATTGATGCTATTATATTTTTTTCCCAGTAGAAGCGAACTTGATTCTGGTACTAGGGGGATTGTATTCTCAGCTTTCTCTCGAGTACTTTAATGTGCAGTTCTCTAGGCCTGCTACGCTATGGCGTCAGCATCTGCCTTTTGTTGTTAATGTTATCAATAAACCACATAAAAGAGAACTTGTGCCTTCAAATAATTTCACCCAGGATACGATCTTCACTAACAGATAAACTATTGTGTAATCAAGAAAAGCGGCAATAATTTAATTTTATTTACATTCACAGATCGTTGTTGTTACTTATGGCACTTGCCTATGGACAAGCCCCCGCTGATACGGCAGATTTAAGCCGAAAGGAGCGTCTCTTGTTTTTAAAGTAGCGCCAACAAGGGCCAAGAGTACGACTTAGCTACACACTCACCACATTTGCTTGTACAGCCCCTTTTTACACGGGGTCACAGTCACACATCTAACAGATAGAACACAGAAGAACAACCATGCAAGAACCGGGACTGGAACCCGAGACCCCAGAACACGAGGAAGACGCGTTACATCTGTGCCAGAGCACCGGCACCTAACCTGTATTCAAATTTACATTAATACTAGTTGGAGTTTCCTTCGTTCAACTATAATACATCGAACGCATCCTTATTCACCAAAGTCAATAACACAGGAAAAAAGTATTTTCAACTGAGAAGTAATGTAGCTTCTTTACATAAGTCATACCAGACTCTCCGACCCGCCACGATAACACTCGAATTTAAATCATTACAGCTAAATGATCGGACCGCTGCAACAGCAACACTGGCAGGAAATGTGGTAGATTCCTAATGACCATCACCGGCCAAGGTACAACCCTTCCTGTAGGAAACACATCATGTCATCGATTAGAGGAGCCACCCCTACCTATTAGTATACCCACCAGGTTGGTGATATCCAACCACCATGCCGGAAGTATCTCAACTTCTTTATATAAATCATAAATTTAATAATTATAACCAGAGATAAATATATGATTATGCTAGTACTTATTTTTTCTAATTTTAATAATTACAATTTAAATATATATATAAAAATAAAAAAATTGCACATACAAAATATTTAAATTAATTCTAATACAAAGAGTTTTATTATTTACAATTTAGTAATTTTATTCCAAAATAAAGTACTCTAAATATCAGTAACGGTATAATTTCATCACTTAATTTAAGCAGTTTGAAATCTGCAAATATGAATTGTTCAGAAACTCGTCAAGTTTATAATTCATTTTAGAATTTATTAATGTTTCTTTTTCTACTGTTAATTATGACTTTTTTGTTTAAGGATAAACTAATATTTTTATATTTAGCTTAAAAATTATTTTTAATCCTTATTCTAAGAATTCCATAGTTATTCCATATTAATTTTTAATGAGTATTTTCCATTTATTGATATAAGTCTAATTTAATGAGACTCATATGTGGAAAATTATTTGTAATATAAGTGGAATTTTATTGAATTTAAGCACTTGATAACTTTTTTATATATAAACTATGTTTTTGCTTGATAATCTATCCTGAATTGTCTGTAATTTGTTCTAGTAATTTAATTTACATTATCTTTTTATTATATTTTTTAAAAAAATTAATCACCTCTTCTCTTTTGCAGTTTTAAACCTAATTCCATTTTTTTCTTTTAAAGGGTTTTAATTTCTTGCTTGTTGCTGAATTATGTTCGAGAAAGATTGAGCTTGAATGAAAAATATGAATGGATACGCGTCAAAATAATCAATTTTAATTTTAAGTTTTCTATTAACTAAGCATCTTGTACCCAATATTTTCTCAATTTATTACCCAAATAAAAATATTTGGTTCATTAAGTGGAAGTAATTAAGCTCTGGTCTATACTAAATATTGATTATTAATTTTGAAATATTTCATTTTGAAAAGAAAATGTCCTTATAAAACAATAATTAATTCCCTTATTTCGAAACTATTTTAAATACAAAATATGAAATATTCTCTTTCTTAATCCGTTGTGTCTAATCCAGATGCTTTAACAAAGCAAAAATAAAACGATATAACTTTTCACTTGTCTGTTGTTTAAAATTATTTTTATTCATATTTAAATATAAAAGACATTTTTATATTCCGTTTTTAAACCAAATTCTAACATTTCCCAAATCTCAAAGCACATAGTTAAATTTGAATTTAGTTTTAGGTTTCATTTTTTCCTCTTTTCAGCAATTCAAATATTTAATGACAGTATCTCTATTGGGACTAGTTTGTTGTCTTTAAATTTACTAAGAATCCTTTCTAAAGACATTTGGCTAATTGAACTCCCAATCTCTTTTTAAAATTATTTTTCATTTCTATTTAAAAGAAGACGCTTGTAAATGATTTCAATTTAACAAATGAATCAAATAAATGCAAAAATAGAAATAATGTCCAAATTTCTTTGCATTAAATGCATTGATCGTAAAAGTGTATCCTGTTACATCTCTCTAGTGGCTGATAGAGTAGCGAATAAATTCTTAAGAATATCTCGGTTTAAAGACAAGAACATATAAATACCATGAAACTTTTACATAATTCTATTTAATATGATATATTTTTTATTTGATGTTAAATAAGATAGGTTTTATTAGTCGGCAAACACTTGTGTCATATAAAATTTAATTTATTGCCATTTAAAGCTGTTTTTTAACAAATAACTTCCAAAGACTATTTTTTCATATCTGATTTTAATTGTATATTAAATCATATCTTTGAAAAATAGCAATTAAGAGGACAAAAATTGTTATTAATTCAATAAAATGAATAATCCATTTTTAAAACTATATTGTAAGTATTGATTACTAGCTGTATTATTTCAAACCTTTGCATATTTATGATAGATAATATAATTTTTTCTTACATTTTGAACAAAATATACAAAGTAATGAGGAAAAAAATCATCAAATTGCCCTTAGAATTGAACCAAGCAATGATAGATTTAGTAATAAGATAAACAAATTTATCTTCATAACAAATAAATATAAATCTTCACTATAATAACGATAAATAATTCAAAATAAATATTTGAAAATAACTTGGAAATCAAGTAATAAACAACAGTCTGAGCTAAAATTTATTCCAATGATGCAAGTGCAGGTTGAAATAAAGAGAAAATATTTGTCTGAAGAAAAATAAAAATGAATAAAAGGATAAACGAAGAAACCATTTTATACGTCGTTTCTTAAATAAAAACTCCTTTTAATCTAGGTCACTTTTTTAAATAAAAAAATAAAAGGTGAAATATTATTCTAAGTTTCTTAGAATAATATGCGATAGTGAATAATATTTTAATAAAAATCTATCGTCCCAATTTTTTAAATAACTTTTTTTATTTAGTTGAAATAGAAATGTTCTTATTAAAGGCATGGACCATATACAAATGATGATAGGAGAAAATTTAGCTGAAAACTAATAGTTTCTTTGTTAGATGCTTAAAAAAATAAAGCTATATAGAGCCATTTTTAGTAAAACAAATTTAGAAGGTTTAGTTTAATTGGCTTATTGTTTTTCCATTTACGTTTTACATACATTTATAAGATTAGATCAGTGATAAATTTCATTATTTCCCCTTAAAGAAAATAGAGGCCATGTATATGCTCTTTCGCAATATTTGTTTAGTTCCTCAATTCAAAACTAAATAGGAAATTCTTTATGAAATTAATAAGATAATATTTATAAGTCAATACCAAAAAGTGAATTGAGTTTGTTACGTTTGCAAGTTATCTTCTTATTACCTGTTCCTATCCTGAATATTAAACAATCATTTCTCAAATCTATTTTTAATCCCAATCTATTCATTAAAATGTTTACAAAATTAACCCTACATAAAAAATAACATTATTGGGAATCTTCTTATTACAATTACTGATCTCTCGAATGCATTAATGAAACTACAGCTGAAAATATGTGATGATGACATTTTTGAAGAAAATTGGATCGTTATTTCCATTTTTTACAGAATTAATTAAAAAAAGATATAAATTGATTCAGAGCTTCTGATATCTAAATTAATTTACTTCTTTTCTTTCTCAAGTCCCCTTTACATATAAATGGCCCTGTCATGCATTCTTCTAATATTAAATCCCAGACACGCCGTCTTCAACATTAATTATAACTCTAGTTTGATTTAGAAGCCCCTTAAGATAATTTCACTATGCATCAATCATCTCAATCGATATCAAAAGAACTATTCATGCCCTCAATTTTTACTTTATTACATCAGAAATAACACACATCCAGTTTTTAGATTTAACATGTGTTTTATTGGATGGATGAAACAACAGAAAATGTTAGTTAAGTCATATACACAAATATGACGCCCATAAATAATATCAAGAGTTATCAATTAATAGGTCCACCTTGAGTGGATGATGAGCCATAAAAATTTGAGATACAACTATGAAATTTTATAATTTTTGTTACCTATATTTCTATGAATAAAGGTTAGAGATTCAGCATCTATGAAATAAACTATAAACATAATTTAGGTACTTATGTATTATACCGTCTTCGCCAACGATCGCCGAAAGTTTAGTAACTCATTGGCAATGGATTTAAATTTTGAGATAAAGATCGACTAATTACACCATTGCCGGATTGCCACAATTGGCCATTTAGTAACTCATTGGCGACGACTTCAAATTTGGCGATAAAGTTGGACGGTCTAATACGTATATACCATGCTTTATTCGAACAAGTGTATTAATAATGTATGAATCATTATTCATAATATATAAGATAAAAAGTTTCGAGATTATTTAATGTTAAATTAATTTGATACTTAATTAGCATTCAAAATACTAATTAATGTTCGAATAAATGATGAAATTAATTAGAATTACGTATGAACATAAGAGGAGTGTTTACTTCCAATTTTGATGTGATTAATATAGATGGTTATTACATTATTATAATGCTCAAAATGGCAATAAATATAATTTAAAGTATTTGTTCAACCGAAGTAAAAAAGCCTTCATAAAATCCATCTATTACATATGAATTTAAATAAAAATGGTTAATCAAAATATTATGTAATTTCTTTATTTTTGTACTTAATAAATTTAGAGCTTTTATTGTATCTTAAAAGAAAAGTAACACGAATAAAGAAAATTTATAACGTTTTCTTTGTATGGAAAACACTTAGTGTCACTTAAGTTACTTAAAAAATACAATATAATAGAATTTTTCAAAAAATAGTTAAATATTTGATATTAATGCCTATGTTGTACTAGTAATTGTTTGTAGGAAGAATAAAGAAGATAGAAAAATCTGTTTGCGCTCAAAGAATGATTGTCTCAATTTTTGGAATACAAACAGATTTTTTTAATTTTATATTTTCTGCTTTTTGTTAAAATTTTTATTTGTTAGCATTTACTTCCTTTTTCATAATCATAAATTTATTATGAGATTGCTTTAATATTTAGGGAAAAAATCCATTTTTTTATGATATTCTTCCAATTTTCCTTCATATTTTTTGTACAAATCACATTTGTAGAGGTCAAAGTAGGAAAAAGGAAGGATAGATAAAAAAATCGCTCAAGAAAGAAATCACCAACTAAACTAAAAAAAAATTATGTATGAAGTTTCTCAGACAGCTACATAAAAGAATTAATGCCCAGAAAAATTACGACTCACAACTATATTCAAAAGTAGGAAATCATGAAAAAATGCAAAAGAAACTGTCAATTTCAAAAGAACATATCTACTTATGATGATAAATACAAATTGTTCGGTTTCTTTCAAATCGTTTGACATTTTGCCAAAATTGAAAACGACGTTTTCCGCCAAAAAATCGTTAAAAGCAAATAGTGATGTCCACCGAATTTTGGAAATAAAAAATAAAAGAATTAAGGAAAAATATCCTAATCATATGAAATCAATCATTTATACCAATATTATATAAAAAAACTACTATACCATTAATTATTGAAAGGAACTTTTTAATTAAAACTAGAAACAGTTCGGCGTATTAGAAAATAATTCTTTCTTTCATGGAATGATTACAAATCAAAATAACATTTCTCTATTTCAATATTCAACTAAAGAATAAATATATAATTACTTTAGTTCGGACACAACCTTATTTCGTAATTTAAAATGTAAACACAAATTAATTAATTTCTAACATCTACCGATACACTTAATTAATTTTTATCGGTATTAGCTGTTGATAGTTTCTTGAATATTTTAACATTGATAATATCAATAATTTAGGAAATGTTTTTAATTTATAAGGGGATATTGACTAGCTAGAAACAAGCTTCCAAAATATTTATTATAAATTTAGAAGATTTTATTCTTTTTCTCCTGGCATGGTGATGGTAAAAATAAATAATTGGTATTTCAATATTTAATTTAAGGTAATATGAATTCCAATTATACTTAATATTTTAAATTTTATACATTCTTAAATGATACGCGGGTAAATTCTTTCAAAATTCTATTACAAAATTATTAATCATGTTTTTAAATATCAAGTAATTATATATTGTAATTGGGGATTATTTATTTAATTTATAAATTATAACTTATTCATTATAATATGAAAATAAGAGATAGTTAATGAGAAATATAAAACTGACCGTGGAAAAATGTTTGAGATTAAAGAAACGGAAGAAAGAAGGCAAAGAAAGAAAGAGGAAAACCAGCATCAAATGAAAATTCATTTAATAAGGGGTCTGCAATACAGAAATGGCAGAGAGAAGTAAAATAATATAATGAATATGATATTTCTTTTTTACTTTTCTCAGTGCAGTATATTTTCACAATTACAATATTTATTATGAAAAATTAAATTGGGGACATAAAATCGGATCAAGATTTCAAAGTATTTTTTTCACAATCAACTAAAAACAATATGCTTTAAATTGTACATCACTTTCTGAGCTTGCGCAGAAATTGTTCAATAGATTAGTGATGAAAGAGAATATAGAATGCTTCTTACATTTAATTTTTTTTTAAATTTTTATTTTGAAAAATCTATGTTTCAAGAAGCAAATGCAGCAGCTCTAAATACAAATACGAATTCGATGTAGAAATAAATAAATTTTCATTAAATTTTCAATAAATTTTCATTTAATGTTCCTTTTTGTTGAATTTCAGAATGTCATATATACTTTTTTATTCATATCAATTATTCTAACATAAGAAAAGTTCTTTGCTTTTAAAAAAAAGAATTTCTTCGTACAACAGAAATTTCCAGTACAAAGCAGTCTTTTTTGCTAGTTTTAAAATTTATTTTTGTCATTTTAAAATTTAATTTTAAAAAAAGGTCAATGCTTCATTTTGTTGCAGATATAACCAGTATACTTGAAATAAAGTTGGAACTTGATTAACATATTATTACTCTAGAGAGACTCGATAATCTTATATTATTGCTATCTCGCAAGATAAGTAAACTCTTAGAATTGTTGTTTTTAAAATCTACAGGCTAAGAATTTGTTACAAAAGAAAACGATTCCATGATATAAAAGTTTGAATTTCTTTTAATAGAGAAGATATGACGTAATTTCTTGTGATCATTTGAATTATTTTCGTCTTTTTCTTTAGTTTGTTTATATTACCATCTCATTAAATTGTTTGAAGCTATCTATAAATAAAAAAATTCCTAATTATTAAAGTAAAATTCTTGTCTAAATAAAAATATATTAAAATATTCGTTCTTTTAAAAACCCATTTGTTAATTGCTCTATTATAAGGATATTTTCAATCTTATTTTAATTTCTATAAGCATTTTAAAACTACTATTTCTGTATGATTTTGAGAATTTCTCAATATTTCGTAATTTATAATAGCTAACTAATTAATAATAAATATCATTCACTAAGTGTTAAGTTATTACACTCGTTTTTCGTGATTCGATGCCCCATTCAAAGGGACAATCCTGATTTAGTTTATACAGTGGTTTTAACTCTACATTTTATTTTATATATTTCTAGGATTTTACTTATTAGTTGTAGGGTTATTTTGCTTGTAATTGTAATATTAGATAAAAATATATATAATATTTTTTCATTACTTAAAATACATTTATGTAATAAAAATACTCAACGTATATGCTTAAGATAATAAATCATGTGACACTACTATTTTTTTTTAATATTGAAGAAGCGTATATTATATCTATCCTTATTATTCTATTACAAAGGGTATCTAGAAATCACAGAGGACTCTTTTTACTTCTTGAAAATCGACATAATCAAAAAAACTTCCGTTTTAATTATTTTTTCATAAATTATTTTTTAGAGGTATACTTAAATTATTTATTATAAATTGCTATACAGAATTTAAAAAATAAGTGGGATTGGGTCTCTTGAAACCTTTACGTACTCTCTGAAAAAAGTTTCATCTCTTTGCCACCGGTTAAAATTGTGGATCCTGAGCAAAAGCGCAAATGCTTTGCATGACAGTGACAAATAAAATATCTAAAATTAGATCACTGAAATTAGCCAGGCATATTTAAAAAATTATCTTGCCAATATTTTTTGCTTGCCATTTATCCAATCGATTGGAGATAATATTTGACACGGAACGACATTTATAACCAAAAAAGTCACATACCGACTTTTGTTGATTTAAGTCATTGAGTTCACATGCATGCGAAAGTTTAAACCACAGACAGACAGCTATTTCATAGATTTGGTTTAGAATTGATAAGAAGTATAAAATTTTATCCGCCGAGATTTTCACTTTTTATATTTATTGAGTTCAGTTGTATTTGAACAGTCAGACAGACAGGCCTTCTCTCAATGGATTTTATTCTAACTAGGAATGGAACTCTATTAACTATGGCTTTAAACCAATATACTTATTCCATTTCTCCAGTTTATAAAGATTTCAAATTATTGCCTCACAAAAAAGTAGACAAGAATATCGAATAAATGTGCTTTTTTGGACAGAACACGGAGAGTTCTGAAACACGAAGCTTCGTAAAAATCCCGATTTTTAGATTTTTAGCATTTACAGTATTTTTTAAACTTTATATAACAAGAAAATATAAAATAATAATTCCGGCTCTTGAATTTAAAGAATAGAATGTAGTCACCCAGTCTGTAAGTAAGCCTAGTTTTTCAATTATTTTTTTTTTTTTAGATCTGATACTAAATTTCATTTCTCCAGCTTAAAAGATTTTCAAATTATTGCTTTCACAGAAGAACAGACAAGAATATTGAGTAAATGTGTTTTTGGATTTAGAGAATCCTG
Source organism: Argiope argentata (assembly GCA_026289955.1). Lineage (NCBI taxonomy): Eukaryota > Metazoa > Arthropoda > Arachnida > Araneae > Araneidae > Argiope > Argiope argentata. Next base: position 8,189,144 of record JAOUZG010025323.1, read on the forward strand.
AAACAGAGAAATTCGTAAAAACTTCGAGTTTTAAATTTTTAACATTTACAGTATTTTTTTATACTTCAAATAGAAGAAAATAAAAAATAATAATTCTGGCTCTTTGATTTAAAGAATTAAGTATAGTCGCCTAGTCTGTAAGTAAGCATCGTTTTTCAATTAATTATTTTCTAAGCTCTTAAAACTGTGTTATAAACTGAAATACTAAATTCCGTTTCTTCATCTTAAAACGTTTTCAATTCCCTTCACAGAAGAACAGACAGGAATATTGAATAAATGTGTTTTTGGATTTAGAGAATCCTGAAACAGAGAAATTCGTAAAAACTTCGAGTTTTAAATTTTTAACATTTACAGCATATTTTTAAAATTCTTATAGAATAAAATAAAAAATTATAATTCCATCTCTTTGATTTAAAGAGTAAAGTATAGTCGCCTAGTCTGTAAGTAAGCATAGTTTTTCAATTAATTATTTTCTAAGCTCTTAAATAAATAATTTTTTTTTGTAATAATAACAAATATAATGCATTTTACCAATTTTAACGGCTTTTTAATATTCTACGATATTCAAAACAATACGTTCGATCAAAAGTCCTTTATCCCATAATGAGAATAGTCGTATCAATTCAGAAAGGGATCGTTCGTATTTAGTATGATAAAATTTAACATTTCGAACATTGACAAATATTTACAGATATTATCTATGGCCTTATGTTGCTACAATTTCCTTTTATAATTATACAGACAATTATAAGGAATATAAAAACTTTAAAAATGAGTTTTGCAAATTCAGACAGATTCAAATCATAAGCATGTTAAATTATTTATCATTCAATTATTGGAGAAAATAAAAATTTTGATCTGTGAGGTTATCTTTATTGATACTTTTACTGGTGAAAGCTCATTTAATATTATAATTTGTTTACTTGTTCTTTTCTAGAATAATTTTTTGATGAATTTCTGAAGCTATTTGTGAAATATTATTTATTCATTATTTATTCAAACAGCAATTAATCTTCCAATTCTATATTCTACTTTATTTTGGTTCTTCTACACTAATTTTATTTATCCATTCATTTTTTTTTCAAATTTCGAGTTTTCCAATAATTTAAAATAATCCGTCCTTGGAATTGTCTTTAAAACTTAACACATTTTTAAAGATAAAAGAAAAATAGAAAGATGTATTTTGCTTTCTGTTTTTATAGATTTTCTTAGAGCACCTTTCTGTCAGTCATTTTCATTTTGTTACACATGAAGCTTACATAATAATAATGCATATGCATTGATACTAAAAATACAAGCTAAAAAAACTGATCATGAATTACAGAATGAATAACTTAACTGGCTCATTAACGATAAAGACACCTTACCGTACAAAAAATAAGGTTTGATTCAACATAAAAGTTAGGAATGACTTCTAAGATCCATTAAGAAGCAAATTAGCTTTTTTAAATTTTAATTTATTAGGCTTTTATTTTAAATTTAATAAATTTTCAATACTTTAAATAGAGGTTTAGCAGTTTGTAATGAAAATTGAAATCAACAGGCTATAGCTCCATCGGTAGAATGCAAGGATTTCAGTACTTTTCAAATGAAAGTAAAGAATGCCAAATTGATTTTTGCGAAAATCAATCATTTTTTGATAAATTATTTAATGAATTGTAATTAGTTAATAATAATAACTAAAATAATAATTTTCTTTGTTGACCTAAGTAGAAATTGACTTTAAAAAAATTTATATTACTTGTGTTAATTATTTATATCCATCACAGATTTAATCCGAATTTTATTCTGTTCTAGGATAATTCTACAAAACTTCCATTTGCAGAATATATTACAAATGCTTCATCATAATATGCAATTCATATAATTTAACGATCGTTATTGTCATCATGCGATCAAATATTAAACCCATTCTTTCTAAGAAAAGCAATAGTCAAATATAAAATTTATTCCAGTGCATTACATATGAAATTAATAATTCACGTATTATCTGGTAATAAAAGTCTACGGCACATATACCAAAAGAACATAAAGAGACATCTTTCCGGCCTTTTCTTCACGAACCAATTACTTGGTTCATTTCCTGGGAAGATTGCGAAGAATCCGTCCGTATGTCCAGAAATTCACCCTAATGACTCTTCGGTTTAAATATGGCAGTAAAATTCTTATCGTATGCGAGGCCTTTCCTTTTCCTCACTTGTTTCTTTTATCTTAATGGACGTGGCAATTTTTCTCCCGAAAACGCTATCTCTTGCTGCTGAAATACTTTAAGGCCAAACACACACAAAAAAGTGGGCTTTTTCTTTAAGTATGAGAATAGAAGGGTAGAAAGGAAAATATTTTGAATAGCCAAAATATATAACAAAAATAATGGAATATATTATATAATTTTTAATAAAAGTCTATGAGTTGTTATTTGTTTACCCATGACAATACAGATTAATATATATTTTAGCTTTGTCTTGTTATTATCCCTATCTAAGATCGATAAAAGATGTTATAATTATTGCAATAGTTTTCTTATGCAGTTTCTAATAGAGGCTCAAAATAATACACCAAATTGAGAAATAAAGTCGTTTATGAAGTTCAAATATTTATAGAAGTCTGAACTCTAAATGTCCGAAGTCTTTTTTTCCAGTACTTAAAAGCAAAATGCGCTTTTAATTCCAAAACATAAATACAATCTTGCCTGTGATCGTTGTAAATATTTCTATCTCAAGGGACAAAGATATAGAACAATTTTTGAATGAAATATACTTATAAAATCCTCACAATGTGAGAGATGTATATTTAGATTAAAAGATAATCCAATGCTTTGAAACAGCATTTAAGCAACTTTAGATATTCCAAATAGGAATATTTTTAAATTCTTATTTACAATATTTTATTCCAAAGACATTTTTAAAAATTATAAATTTTCATACAGAAACCTAAATATGTATTTTATATAGAATAATTAAAATAATAAAATTATTTACATAAAACTATTACACAATATTAATTATTTACAAAAATATACTTATACCTACATATTCTCTATAATAATCAATTTATTGATAAAAATAGTATTTAGAATTACCTAATTCAGCTCTAAGACATAATACAATCTAAGACAAACAAAAAAATATGAATAGTTGTCATAAGAAATATAAATAACATTTTTCATTTTGACGGAGTTTCCAGCATACAACATTTTGAAATAATTGCATTTCTCATAAAATGGGATGTATATTTGTTTAACTGCTGGTAAATTCAAAAGATTCGAATAAAAGCGAGAAAGGTGGTTCAATTTAAATGTTTAGCTACATTATTAAAAGTTGTCTTATATTATTCACTATAAAAAATTATAAAAACTATTTTATCGATTTTTTAATTATAAATTCAAAAAATATCATTTTACAAAATTAGTGTCCACATATTCTTAAATTTCAAGGCCTTAACATTTTATAGGGCATTAGTTATGTTTCGAAACAATTATTTCATAATAATTAAACTTATTTTTTTTAAATTCATTTAAATTCGAATTTTTAAACTTTTTTTCTTTTTTTGAAATTTTAAACCTAATTTATTATTTTCAAATATTTAATTCTCAGAACAATTTTCCAAATTCAGATATTTTGCTTTATTTTTATCGGTTTAATTTTGCATTTATTTTAAAATATTGCTGCACAAGCCAGTGGTTTGTATTTATATAGTTTCTTTTGAAAATTATTGTAATTTAAAAATGTTTTGCTTCATTTTTTCTGATATTTTAGAACATTCCTTTAACATCTTAATCACTTTTTAATGTTTAAATTTCCCCCTTCTGGGATTTGAAATAACATGTGTAGTGTAAATGCAACTATAGGTAAACAATATTTTAAACTTTTATTTTTAACACTTTTGTGAAATTATTGATAGAGTTATTATTTGATTAATGTTAATTTGGTTCTTTGCTAAATTTTATTACTTTGACAGAGAGTAAGATAATATTTCTGAATACGTATATTCATATCTGAATGAATTGCATATTTTATAAATAGATTTCAAAATTATACTTTTAGAAACGAGTCATCTAACAACTTTGCTTTCCTTTAGCTTTGCATTATCTTACAACAGAATTAAAAAAACATACGATTGCTTAAATCTTGAATTCAGCATTTTTTTATCGTTTAATCATTATTACTAACTACAAGCCTTTGAAATTTAAGTAATGAATACATAATTAAATATTACAGAAATTCCCAGTACCAAAATTCTGTAAATAATACGTTTTAAATTCGTTTAGTAAAAATCAGAATCAAATATAATTGAAGCAGAATTGAAGTAGAATCAAACCGAAAACATTTCTCCACCACACAAAAAAAACATCCAAATATCTTTTTTAAATATACTTTTATTAATAAGTTATTTTGCATATTATATCCTTATTCGGAAATTTTATTATATGAAATTTTCTCAGAGCATTCAATGTTATAAGAATTAAATGTAGTCATGAAATCTGATTTGAACCCGAATGAATTCTGTAGAAAATTGTAAGCAAATGGGAGTAAATATCACGGAAACATGCAAACATCATTTGAGATGAATGGAAAATGTCAAATGAAAAAGTACATTTGAATATATTGATCGAAATATGCATGATTGATGTCCTAATATCTTGTTACTTTCGTCAAATGCCACTTGTCATTTCAAAGACATCAAAAGCAGATAAACTAAAATGTGTGCTTGAAATCTTTAAATCTTTGGTATTAAACCCAAATCTAGTCTTCAATGACTGACATCTCTTTTGGAAATGTTTCTAAACGATTACTCTGCCTTAGTGATGAATAATCTCATAAAATCCCCCGCACCAAATATAATTCAAATTCTAACTAGTTTTTTGTGTATCAGTAATTACTTTGAAAATAAATTTTAAATATCCGCCCCAGTTACAAGAAAAAATCAAATTAAAGTTGGGTTACCAATAATAAATTAGAAATCCTTCTCTTTCCCTGCGACAAACTATATATTGCATATCCAGGTGATGGAAATTCAAGATATCGTTAAAATATACACTAAAATAGAAATTAAGAG
>JAOUZG010025323.1:8216074-8237277 GCA_026289955.1 Argiope argentata
ATATATATATATATATATATATATAAACTGTAATTTTAAATGTAATTAATTCCCAAAGTTTTGTCTTACTTTAGCTCATAATAATTTCCTTCTAAAATGTTAATTTCTGATCCATTCCACTTTTCCTATTTGATACATCAAATAAAGTGTTACAAAGATAATGTACGATTGAAATCACGTGCCCAGTCGATGGATAATAAATCACTTATATAAATATATTCTTTTTTTAAAAAAATTCTCCGTTTCAATTACCTAAAGGTCAACATAAGGTCAAAAGTATAAGAATTCCTTTCAGATACTACACTTTTTATTAAAAACTGACTTTTTTATTTTGAGATACCCAAGAAGATAAAATTTTATTTTAATTTTATGCAAAATAAATTGTTGAAAAAAACAATTAAATTAAGGGTTTAAAAATTCACTAAAAATAGAGTTTTAATTTATAGGTGAAAACATTAGTAAAATTGAAAAGCTAATCTTTTGAGCTTTAACTTGATGCATAAATCAATTTTGTGCTGTTATATTGTAGGAAGTTATAGCGAAAAAACGTCAAAATTTCGCTTTTTTTAATTCATTCAAAATTTAATTAAAAATTTAAAAAAGGGCTCCGAGTTGCATATTTCCGGCCCCCAAGGTTTACATGTACCAAATTTGGTAGCTGTAGGTCGAACGATCCTTTCCCACATATCCTTTCCCAATATCACAACATTAGAATGACATATAGTGTCAGAAAAATTGCATACATTGTTCATATAAATTATATCAAAATATTAATAAAAATCTGAAATGTTAAATAAATAACATCTGTAATTGTTTCAAATACTTTAATTCGTAATTTTATTCTTTATTTGATAATATTGACCCTCTAAATTAAAGTGGCATTTTACTACGCCAAAGGACTCAATTAATATCGCTGTAGACACTTAGTAAGAATAGTCAATGTGACATTAGAAAGCTATATAGATATGACAAAAAGTGTTAGTTACTCTTTATATGTTTTATCATTCAATTTTTATTATTTGCAGTACTACATTTTGTATTAATATAGGCATTAATAGTTATAGATAATACGTGTTTGCATGATGTTAAAGTTGTCACTAAGTTATTAGAACTAATTATAAGTGATTAAAAATAAAATTTACAGTAATTGCTTATCATTATGAATTAATCAATCAATTACATCTTCCGTAATATACCAATTATTATATATGTGGTTTCTGTTATTTATATAAAGCTAATTTTATTGCATGCACCCTATTTTGCTTATACTAAAAATATTTGTGTGTTTCAGCTGTCTTAGTTCATGTATTTGAAAAAAAATAATTACATTGTTTTCTTAGTCTTATTTTTAACCTACTACTACAGCGATAATCAGATAATAAAGACTTGACTTAAAATCTTGCCAATATTCGATTCATTCTTTACGATATATCAGATGCATCCAAATTGAAAATAAGACCGATGGACAAATTTTTTTTAAATTGTTTGAAGAGGAAAAGACTGGCTTATAGAGCGTCCTATTTAGGTAATAAAGATTTTCCATAATAAAAGTTAATAAAATCACAATTTACCTTAACATTTGATATCAAAAATAATTTACTAAATCTAGATACTATTTTTCATCTATATCTGTTAAATATTAATTCTTACTAAATTTTTACAAAAGTGTATTTTGTAACATTGCTACTTACATTTAAATGGTATATTAAATGACAAAATTTTATAAAATTCTTTTTTCTATAAACAATCCTTTTACTCTATAGATCTTTGAAGTTTTATTTATTTCTATAAAACCTGTCAGCGAAAAAGGAAGAATGGTGAAGAATTGTCCCAAAAGTGAAAAGAAATGTTTCATCGTATTCCATTTCTTGTCTCAAATTTTACCCAAATAAACAAAAAAACATGTCTTTAAAAATCCCTTTTTGTTCTTGAACAGGAAATACAATCCTTTGGTGAAGCATGAATTGATCTATTATTTTCATATATTCTTTCATACAAATTTTGAAATTTTATAAAATTAGGGCCTAGCAGCTTTCTAGAATTAATAATTATAGCTTTATTGAGACATTTCATTGAACAAAATCAGATTTTAATGATTCAACTTAATAAATTATAATATCTGATAATTTTATTTGAGTTTTGAAAATTTCATACTTTGGTGCTATATTTTTTTCTACATGTATTTACACATACACACACAAATATATATATATATATATATATATATATATATATATATATATATATATATATATATATATATATATATGGTGTGTGTGTGTTTTCTTAAACTCAAATTGTTATTCTCATGTTTTTTTCATGTTTCAAATCAATTTCATCATCAATTTTTTAAATACGTAACTATTTAGGATTCATATAATCAATGTGAATTCATAAAATTCTTTTCAACTTCAATTATCAACATCAACAACAATTATAATATCACATTTTAGAAATCTTTCATTTTATATATAGTACTAAATGAAAGAAATGTTTCTTTATACAAAATCAAATATTTTCCCTAAATCAAGTGAGCAGTCTTCAGAAACGTTTTCACCTACTTTCCAATAAATTTTTATCCTCCTATCTTCGCTTGTGTATCCTAATTGTTCAGAGAGCAAATATCGTCCATGACATTGGTAAACAATATTTATGAAATAAAAATCTATGACTTAAGTTCCGAAAATGTTAATCCTCCCTTTTTAACATAAACTTGTGTACTTTTAAAGATCTATGACTTAAATTCACGAAATGTTAATTCTCCTTTTTTTAGCATAAACTTGTTTATTTTTAAAGATCTATTATTGAAATTCACAAAATGTTAATCCTCCTTTTTTAGCTTAAACTTGTGTAATTTTCCTTGTTTCAGATCGCAAATATAGTTCATGACATTGGGGAATAATATTTACGAAGTAGAGATTTATGACTTAAATTCACATTTTTTATTGCTTCCATCTTACGAATATATATTTTGAGAGTTCATATTAGGTCGACTAAAATTTAGCATGGAACTACACATCATATTATATCAAAACTTCATGAATTATAATCATTCGCATATAAGTTATTGTGCTTACATGCGTGCGAAAGTGCAGACAGACAGTCAACCTTTCTATAGATTCAGTTGAAAATTGAATTAGAATCTCTATTTAGTTAGTTATTACTAAGACTTTTCCGCCCTTTTAAGACATCTGCACTTGAAAATCGAGACAGACAAATTTTCCTGTAAATGGACTTCTATAGAAATTTGATAAAAAAAAAGATTATAAATTTGTTCGTAAATCATCTTTTTGATTTTCATTAATTTAGCTCCAGAAGTTTCTGATTTCTGGTACTCTTCAACAGGTAGACATAATGCTAAAAGATTGTTCAATATTCAATGACATTTGAGACGTACATACTCCTCAACATATCGAATAAAAAAGAAAAAATAACTAAAAAAGAGAAATTTAAATTCAAAGATTGCATTAAATTCCCGTCCATTAAAACACAAATGAAGCATACATTTCTTATAATCAACAGCCTCAAAATAATAAATATTTTCTCGAGAACCAAACTTTTCTTGAAAACAATTTTTATTCCTGGGTTTTAGGGCACGCGCAGATGGCACATATAATAGCGCATCGTTTCTTGATAAGTCTCCTATCGTCGATTCTCAATCCAACTAAAGCACATCCATTAGTCTCCACTGGCAGAATAATTGCAGTCATTTATGATAACGATTATGATTATGATTATGAATGGACAATGACAGCTATTATTATAAGTGCCTTATGTATGAAGTGCGAATTCAACCTTTTTTTTATTATTTCCTGGTTTAAGCCTTTTTTTATTATTATTTTTGTATTTGGCACATGCATGTATGCACACTTTATTTGAATTGCTTATTGAAATCCATTAACCAAATGCTCATCTTTTCTTAAAAATGAACGAAAAAGAAATTTGGAACTGAAAAATAAATTCATTTTCAATCAATTATATGTAAAACTATATGTTGTTTGTATAGAATTAAAAAAAAGAAAACCAACTCGTTGGCTTGGATTTTTATAATTCAAAAGATTGGAATTTTTAGAGCATAATTATTTAAACGGAATTAGATTTATTTGTTGTTTGTATAGAATTAAAAAAAAAACAAAAGCAAGTCGTTTATTGGACTTTTAAAATTCAACAGATTGCAATTTTTAGGAATAATTATTTAAACGGAATTAGATTTAAAGCATATTGAAATATTTGAATAAATTGTTTAAGCAAATTTAAAAAAAAATCCAATAAATCATAATAATCCAATAATAATAGTAGTTGAGAAATTGGAGAAAAAAGAAATAGAATAAATTGCTTATTGAAATCCATTAACCAAATGTTCGTCATTTCTTAAAAATGAAAGGTAAAGAAATTTCGATTTGAAAAATAAATTCATTTTCAAGCAACTATATGTAAAATTATATGTTGTTTGTATAGAATTTTAAAAAAAGAAAAGCAACTCGTTAGTTTGGACTTTTATAATTCAACAAATTACGATTTTTAGGCATAATTATTTAAACGGAATTAGATGTAAAGCATATTGAAATATGTGAATAAAATGTTCAAGCAAAAAATTAAAAAAAATCCAATAAATCATAAAAATCCAATAATAATAGTAGTTAAGAAATTGGAGAAAAAAGAAATAGAATAAATTGCTTATTGAAATCCATTGACCAAAAGTTCGTCATTTCATAAAAATGAACGAAAAAGAAATTTCGAATTGAAAAATAAATTCATTTTCAATCAGTTATATGTAAAACTATATGTTGTTTGTATAGAATTATAAAAAGAAAAGAAATTGGCGAAAAATGAAAGCAAATCGGTGGTGGTTAAGGACTTCTATAACTCAACAGATTGCAATTTTTAGGCATAATTATTTAAACGGAATTAGTCTTATAGCATATTGGAATATTTAAATAAAAGTTTTGAGCAAAAAATTAAAAAAAGACTCCAATAAATCATAATAGTTACAAAAAGAAATAGGATAAAGCTTTCTTTTTATATGTATAACAAACAAATTTTGAAGATATTGTGATTCAAAAAAAGGGGGAAATGGATATTTATTTTCACTTATTGTAAATATATGTATAAATATTTTATCATTACCGCTGTGGAGTAAAATCAAACATTTTCCCAAAAGTTCTAAAAATGTTAAAATAGGGTATTTTAAGAAGCACAACCGGATGCAGTTTTAATCCAATCACATAAAAATAAGTTAATCACCTATAGAATTTCACCTTTATGAACATGAAATAAACAATGTCATCAAACAGTATAAAAGTAAAAAATATTTTGTAATAATGTGTGGATATATGTTTTTTTATATTATTATTGTGAGGGTTTTTTTATATTTTTAACAATATTTTAAATATAGGTTAAAAGAAATATATCAATTGAATGTGTCTTTTCTGAGAGTATATTGTAATTAAATCAATATTATGAATTCATCTTAACATATACTTTATACTTCAGTTTTGTATACAAGTCATCATGACTCTAAAATTCCGTTTCTAAATTATAATATTTAACTCTGCCAATTTGAATTTTAATCAGAATCTGAAAAAAGGAATATTTTCTTTATTTGACAGTGATTACTTACTTTGTATCAATATTAAATTTTGAATAGCTTTTATTAAATGTTTTTATAGAAATGGTACATTCAAAATATTGTAGAAATATTTTCAGCTACCCTTTTTTTATACATTATGCAGAACAAATATTTTCATAAAGGAAGTGATTTAAAGAACATAGGGAGCAGCATCACAGATATTTTTTCACTTTTATTTATTCAGTTTCACAATATGAATTCATTCTGGAAATTGCTCAGCTGCTTAGGTAGTTTCTACAGATGACGGTTTGTTCGATTCGCAAGCATTATAGTTTTCAATTCTTGAATGATTCCATGAGGGCAAAGGCGAGTTCCTATAGGTAACTTCTTAAATCCTGGATATATTTTAAGACCATAGTATTCTGAGATCTGATACAAAGTATCCACTATTTTAAGAAAATTGTGGGCCATAACGAGTAAGTCTTGATTGTTGCTGTCTTTTGAAAGGAGATCAACATGAAAAGCAAACAAATGATTCCAAGATGTGATGGTTACAGTAACTTGTAACCTTCACATCTTGGAATCATTTTTTTGCTGTCCAAAAAAACCAGTTTTGACAGTTGAAAGACCATGGTATGGATACACGCACACATTATGAAAAAGACGAGTATTGCTGGTGAATGAAACGTGAAGCATGGCAAAGGTACGATAAAGTACTGATTATGAGTTGCCCTACATTAGTCTTTTTCATCTTATTATTGGTACGTAAGTAAATATGCTTTTCCATAGGGCAAAGCTGTGCTAGAATTATCTATAATTGGATATTAATAGAATCACCTACTAATATTCTTTTCCTTTCAAAATATAATATTCCTTAAAGCCCTCTTTAAATTTTCCCCCTTCACCATTTTCATAAAAAGCAAACCTACCCTCACTAGTGTATTTCATGATAAGTGGAAAAATTTGCTCCACGTCATAATTTTTGGGAGAAATGTCATTCAAGAATCACACCGAAAGACAAAAAATTACTCTTTATTGTAATGTGAGCTTATATTTAGTTAATATTTCTCTGTGAATCCCTTAATATGTGCAATCTAAATTCTTTGTATAATCATGCGTTTGATTCAATATATCCCAGAGGAAGCTGTTTGGATTATACCTCTTTACGAAATACATTCTTCTTAGACCCTTTGTGTAAAGTTATGCATGTTGGCAAAAGTTCAGATACATTTTTCTGAAGTACAGTAGCTTACAGACTTCAATTTTTTATCTCACACAAGATAGCATTTCTTGATTTGTGCTTAATATTTAATTAGTCAAATTAATTAAATAATCAAATTAAATTTATCATTTTCTTAAACCAATTTCAATATAAAACATTTTAGTGTATCATAATCAGAAAAAATGGCCTTTTACAGAGTTAGCATGAAATTACAAGTGCACCTTTTTTAAACAATGCCATTAACCCACTGCTCATTGAGGTTTACTTGAAGTATAGTATTTTTTTTTATTTTAAAGGGACTTCTAACTTTACTGCCCCTTTTATCAACACTACTTCGTACTTAGATGGTAGGCTTTTACTACAGTTGACACATTTCAGCTGTAAGCCTCATCTTATCTACAGAAAAAGTACTTATACTATTTCTCTAATTTTAAATAATTTGATTCTGCATTTCTTAATAATAATAATTCTTTAGTTTGCCTTTATTTCTTCTATGTTCATTCGTACTTCTGAGTTTCTACATTTATTCTGGAATTTTACATATATCTGGACCTTTCTCAAAGAGTTGTGGGAAAATTCGATCGTTAAATCTACATGAACAACGATAACACGTTTCAGAAATGGTATAGTCCATTACATTATTTAAGATTCATATTATTTGATTTTCTTATTCTTATTCTATTTGGGATTTGAAATATCTCTCTATTATCAAATGTAATGTATCCAACTACTCAGTATATCATTTTATTTGATTGTTGATATTTAAATGTTTACTTAACTCGTTTTTTTTATTGAAAATTTTCTGTTACTTCTGTTTCTAGCCCTTATCAGAAATAACTTTTCCGGAATTCCAAATACTTTATCAAAATCCATTAATGCCGTTGAGAGCCTATTTTAGGATTTCAGTTACACTGTTCTGAACTGATTCTTCTTAATATGTTGAATTGCATTAAACTCTTCAAACTACGCTACATCTGAAACTTTTAAATTTGTCACATTAATTGCTCGCATCCGGCTATTCATTGATTCTCCATTCCTAGCAACGCATCGATTTTTCATTACCGTATTTCAATTTCAAGGATTCGATAAAAGGATTCTCGCTTTCTCCCTGACTCTTTCTAAAATGCCATTCATATCTAGCGAGACTTTAAGTATCACTATTTGATCCATATGCTCATATATTTGAATCTGATGGACTTTTATTCTAGTTCCATATCATTAGTTGCTTTAACAGGTGATAGCGAGAAATTTATATTTATTTAAGGCTTATCACACAAGCTTGGTAAATATGTAAGTCATTTATGATATTTTTGTGTAATTTATATTGGGTAAATTAATCCACAATCATTTATTTAACTAGTCGACTCGAAGGTTCTCTTTCTATATTGTTAAAATCTTTATATCTCGTTTAAACATATTAACATTTTTGATATCTAATGAATAACTGAAGAATTTAACTAATCGCAAAATCTGATTTCCAAAACCAAAAACATGATACTACTTAAGAAAAATCTGTAAATTTAAATTTGGATAATAGATCGTATAATAATACGATCTATTATACGAACTATCATATGCTCAAGCTGTAAATAAAAATTAAAATATTACTACAAAGATTTACTAATCTTATCAAAATATTACTCAAAAAGTGTATTTACCTTATTTTATATACAATCTTAAGCTTTAATTTTAGTATTTAAATATTCATTAATAATTTTTGTATAATAGAAAAGGCAACATTACTTTTGCCAAGGCAAATTTTAAATATTCGATTTTAACAATTTAAGAAAAGCATTTATAGCATTTATACTCTTGAGAAATCCTATATATATATATATATATATATATATATATATATATATATATATATAACATGTTTTCGGTGGATTGTTTCAAATGGTTCTGTTTATTTTCTTAATGTTTGATGCATTTAAAACTAAGCATTTTTAATTAAAATATTTTACGGATTCATTTTGAAGTACTTTCACATTTAAATAATACATAATAAAGAAAATTAAAAATGGCTATACTGTATTGTGTTACCTCAACTTTTGAAGAAAATTCACATTTTTAGCGTTGCTTCAATTGCCGCTGAATCCTCAATTGGCGTTGAATATTTAACACTGGTATAATTTTTGATCAAATATTTATAGTGATTGTAATTATTAGGTCAGGTTAGCTTAATTGTTGTATTCTCATCCTTTGGGCTTCAAGTTCGAACCCACCGGGCGAAGATTCTCCGTATGCGTGGTGTCTGACGCACGTTAAATCTGTCGTAGTCACAAAGCTCTCCATGTCAAGAGTAATATCACTTTTAATCGGATAGAAGTTATCGTTCTCTGCTCCAATTCACGATAAATAAGAATTACCCGTAAAAAGGGTTTGTGACGTGTGTGAGCTATGAGTCAGAATTCTGACCTTGGGTACTTTGAGATACTTTCTCTCAGAAGCTACTACATCCTTCTTTCCGTTGTAAAGGGGAACACGAGAACAATAACCACAATTGTAATTATTTAATAAAGGGTAACTAAAATTTTAAAAAAATCCTTCTCAGCTTAAGTAAGAATTGGTTTTAAAAAATAGTTTTTTTATGTTATTTATTAAACCCACGTTGTCGTAAAATCAAATTTGATTGACAGTTTTAACAACTATTGGATGAGATTTTTAAGATAAAGCAAACTGTATATTTTAATAAATTGATTATTTTAAAGTGCGAATGAAAAATGTTATTATAATCAATATAGTATTTTCGTATTAATCATATAAAATATTCCGCAATTTTTTAAGAACCGGGATATAATTAACCTTTTATTTCCACAATGTAATTTAAGATTTTTTTTAAAATGTGTAACATGAATCCATGCATAAAACATTCAGAGTAATTTTCTTTTGTTATTTTAAACTAAATATTGATAGCAAAATGGATTCATTTTGAAATGTTATTATTTTTTTTTCAAACTATAACTAAGACTCTAAAAAGGTATATGTGATTATTATTTCAAGATAAGTTAGAAAAACCTTTCTTATATTCATAATCCATCGTTAAATATAAGTTCTCATGAAAGACATGGAATAGAATTTATATATGATTTATTAAAAACCCCGGATGCTTTGAAATATAAATACTTAAATAAATAAATGTGATTACTGTGAGTACTTTGTTTGCATGGTGTGTTGTTGATTAAATAAAAGAAATTGAATGTAAACAATAAATAAGGCTTTTTTTTAAAAAACATTCTTTGTTTAGTGAACGTGAAGTAAAATTATATATTTTAAAAATAGTCAAATTAAATACGCTTTTATGTATCAGAAAGCAATTATAATCGCTTCAGAATTAATGGTCTTTAAACTTATTATTTTGCTATATACAGCTGAATCCCGCTAAATATCTTGTTTTCCGGAATCAGTAGCGACTCTTTTAACTTCAAACTGAAAACTATCTGTCTCAGGGTATTTTCGAATCACGAGGGGTCAATATTGTTGGACGACATTCGGACTCCTCACAGAAAAAAATCCTTTGTTTGAATTCCTGCTTGAGGGTGATTTTTGAGAAAGTCTTCAGGCTAGACTTCTAATTTCTTTTCTTTTAATTTTTATTCTTTTTGCCTGTATTGACTTAAAGTTTTTACTAATTTTGTTAAGTTGATTTCTCCTTTAGTAGTAGCAGCCTTAGTTCTCTCTAATTACAATTGTATCTTATTTAGTGTGATTCGGAAATAATTTGTTTTAATTTTTTTAGACTGATTCAGTAATAATTTTTATTGAAATTCCATAAAATTTGTACTTTTTTTTCTCCTTTTCAGAATAAATTATATTCATGATGAAGTCATATCTAAGTGATTCAAAATTGAATTTCCTTTTTTGAAAATTAGCAATATTAACATTCTAGATTGATATATTTCTCTTAATCAAATATAATTTATTGTGGATATGATAACTTACCTGTATCCCAATAAATCTTTGAAAATAATTCTATAAGGAAATATTTTTCAAAAAATACTAAAACTTAGAAATAAGAAAATTAATTTAAAAATTAATTATTTCTTTCGAATACAAATTTTTAAAAAAATATCTTTTATTAAAATTGATTTAAAGTATGAAAAAAACTGCTTTTTTGTAAACCTCTGTTGGACCAAAAAACAGTATGAAACAAAAAAAAATATTTCTAAACAATTCAATATAAGCAATATCATTTTTTTATGTAATCGTCATGGAGGTACGAGTATGTTTTATTGATGAACCAAACATCATATCCTCTCTTAGAAGAAGTTTGCGAGTAATTAAATTAGCATATACGCTCTTTGAGTTGCCTTAGATAGAAATATTATGACGTAATATGGAAGAAATAACATTTTCCCTTAGAATTCCTTTTTTCCGGCTTGTAGTACAATTCATTCCCTTCTATTCCAATATCTTCAATTACTTCCATCTCATCAACTCATTGAGCAAGAATTTATATTGCAATAGTTTTGCAATCTTTTCTCCTCATTATAGATATTATACAACTTATTCTTGCATATAAAACTTATGCTTACATAAGTTGTATATGATTTCTATTGATACTAATGAATGTTTTCCATTTCTACCGGGAAATGAAGAAGTGTCTCGATAGAATAAAAATTCTAAGTTGTAGAAGAATTAAGGTTCATTTCACATTAATTACTACTGCCTTTCTTATAAAAGGTAAACAGAAAACTGAGCTACCAATATGATAATCCATTACTCTTTCTGGGACTTACATCGCAAATTAACTATTTTTGCACATAAAAGTAATTAATTTATTATCTGTTTTTCTAATTACCCATTGCTTTTTTGGTAATACGTTTATTCGGTTTCCACTCTTGTCTGTTATTTGTCTATCGAAAATATAGGGAGATGACGAAAGAGGAACGACCACTTGTACTAATTGAAAATTTTAGATCAGGATTTTAAATTAATTAAAGCTATGAATGCAGCTTTCAAATTGCTATATGTGAAAAGATTTCATGAGATTTATGCTATTTTTTTTATCATGTCAGAACATGACGTTGTTTTAGGGATGAGGTTTTTGGCGTCAACAAAAATATTTAGGCGAAAAATAAAAATTATATCTGCACGAGCATCTCAAAAAGTTAAAATAAAATAAGTTAATCACTACAGCAAATAAAACGTAGAAAATTGTCATTTTGAGCACGAGATTATATGAAATGAAATAAATAGGAAATGTGATATTTTTTTATTAAACAATCAATGCGAGACAAAATTTTTTGGATCGTTTGCAATACTAAAGTGACTTATTCAATGAAACAATTAAAATGAATAAAAATATAATTTAGCTTGCACGAGCACGCGGTGCTTGGCTGTTCAAGAAATGATGTTTTGACAAGATACATTGAAATATGCATAGCAGATTTCATTGTAATCTTTTTTAATTTTTATTTCATAATGATAAGATCAAAATTGAGCAATCAGAATATTATTGGAAAATTTTTATCGTCATATATTTGGACATTGACAAATTATGTTTAATAACACTTATTTTAATATTTATAATTCCTATTTTTTAAAATTTTTATTGTTGTAACATATATTTTAATACTATTTAATTCTTATTTAATACTATTATATTGTACTTTTAATACTATTTTAACGCTATTCTGCATCTATTTTATAGTACTATTTTAAACTAGTATGTATAATTTTGAAAAAAATATGTTGAGTTGTATTAGTATTTATATTTATCTTTTTTTTTTCTTCCATGTATCTTAGCTTGAGATTTGTTTGTGTATACTGTTGTTTCTCAATGATTTTGTAGTTTTGGTAAGCACTAAAGTTTCCCAAAATTTAATACAAATGCTCAGGTCCATTACGTCAGGCAAATCAGAGCGACGAACTCTGTCGGAGAAACTACTAATAGCTCGACATTCTGGGTGTCGCTGGCTCATATATATCCGGTTCTTTCCAGTTTCTTTCCGGCATCCAGGATAATTGCTGACAAAAACTTTCGCTAATGAATTGTTCAATTAGTAAGTTTGACACGTATATTACCCAACAGCAATGAATGCAATTAGAAGCGATAATTACTTTGCCAGCATTATGCCACAAATGATTTGATTGGTGGAACTTTTTAAATACAAAGGCCTTAACGAAATTTCACATATTCAGAGATGAATCTGTTGTTGTTGATGTGTCAAATGGCACTTGTCATGGACAAGCCCACTGCTGGACCAAGCAGCATATTTAAGCCGAAATGAAGCGTCTCTTGTATTTGAGTAGCGCCAACTAGGGCCGAGAGTACGACTTTGCTACCCACTCACCACATTCGCTTGCACAACCCCTTTTTACAGGGGGGCACATTCACACATCTCACAAATAGCACACAGAAGAACAACTATGCCCGAACCGGGACTCGAACCCGGAAGCTCCAGAACACGAGGCAGACGCGCTACCTCTGTGCCAGCAAGCCGGCAGAGATGAATCTTAATTCTCTTATTAAAAAAATGTGAATGATTACGAGAAGATAAATATAGAGAAGATATTCCTAAACTACTTATAACAGACGTTTGGTAAAATAGTGATTAGGTAAGAAATGAGGCTGGTTGAGATGGACTTCCTAATTCTTCTATGAGTAATAACCAAAAAAACTAAAAGGAAGAAAGATATTTAAACATTTTACTTACAGGAAACTGATATAGTGCTATTAACGACAACAAAGCATTAGAGAATTCCTCTCACATATATAGAGATCTGGGATTAAACAAAATAACACAACCTTTTGCGTTTAATATGAGTACAGAAATAGCCTTCGCTTCAGATCCATTCTCAGTCAGGAACCATTAGTGTGAGTGACATGTATCTAATCTATAATTCAAACCTGCCGATTTTTTTAAAAACATGTTTTTCCTCGTTAAAATCTCTTTCCTTAATGCAATTAAATGCTCTCGAAGAATGATATGAAGAAAGACATGTATTACATATTATTAAAGTTAAATATTTAGAGGATTGTTCCAATGTGTAAATTCAGAGGAAGAGTAATAACTAGAGAAGATGTGTACGTGTGCAAGTCATGACAATTTATAGTTACTTCGTATTATAATTTTAAAAGCACCCTCTTATTTCCAGTGGCATAATATTTCAAACAATTATCAGTGTCTAATAATTGTTTATTTAACTATCTTAAGGGCAATGAAATTTTCTCAGCAACAAAGATAACCACATGTTATTACTTCTTTTGTAAGACTTACTCCTTATTATATTCCTTCCTTATTATATGTATATATTATTACTTATATTCCTTATTATATATATTATTACTCCTTATGTAAAATTCAAAATATATAAAGGGAATGGACTTTTTTTTCATGTTAAATTAGTAGAAAATTGTTGGTTTTGTAATTAGCATAGAATATGCATTACCTTCATGTTCATAATTTAAATTATGCACCGTTAAGGAAACCCAGAATAAAAAAATAAATATCTAAGAAGAAATAAAACGAATGTCATAATATATAATCGAAGCTAAGCATTCAATCCAAACATTAAAAGGCATTAATTCAATACCTGTACATTTCTTATTTTGCTATTTTTTTAAATGTGAATATTAATTTTTGAATATATTTAATGATTAAAAGAAATAATTAGAGAGAAACTATCATCATTAAATTTAATATACATACCTAATATGAAATAAACAGTTTTATTGTGGAAGAAATAAATAAACTTTTCAATGTTATAGATCATTATTTCACATTATTTGCATATATAATTCATGAAATATAAAATTTCTTATAGTAAATAAGAAAGCATGTAAGATAATGTATTCAAGCCTCTGCCTTAATGCAAAAATTATAGTAACAAACATGTTGCTATATTTAATTTGAATGGATTGGTTTACTAAATCTACGATTCCTAATAATGTCATTGAATATTTTTCTCAATGGCCAATGGAAGATTTAATACCCTTTGAAATAATTTTAATGGTCGTTAACTGATAAATCAATGGCTATAAAACCACTTGCAGGAATCAACCAACAGATGAGAGATTGGCAGTCATTCGCCAACAAAGATTACGATTCTAATATGAGATCTTTAATAAATGTGAGATTTTCTTTCAAGACACTCAGAAAAATATAAACGATTACAGAACGACTTAAAGTTGAAACAAAGATTATTACAGACAGCCTTTAAAAGATTTTCCTCGCAAAGATTTCAATCAAATGTTACCTCCAAAACTATGGAAGGATTTAGATAAAACTCTATTGATTTAAGAAAATGACAAAGAAAATAATTTATTCTCGAGGTAGGATTTTTTACAATTATGAAATTCAGTAAACAGTTTCTCCATTCATCAAACAGTAAAACAATGAATAGATTTTATTTAAGGATATTTCTTTATTGCATCTTCTTCTCTAATTCATAAGTTTCTAAAGAGTGCAGTTAAAGTTAAAGATAAAAATATGCAATATTATTTACCCGTTTGGAAACTATATAATTATCTAAAAAGTACGATAAATGTTCAAGGAATTAAGATTTTGGCTTTTAACAAATAAACTTTTGTTATTTCTTTTTAATAAGCTTAATAAAGGAGCCTTGTCGATAGAAGATATTCTACTGAGGATTGCAAAGGCATGCGCATTTCTCAAAATTTATCTATTCTCGGTTTCCTTATCAATTGGCAAAAAAAACTGCTAATTAAAAATATGAATATGTCTTTCAAATATTATATCATTTACTTCCCTTAATGCATCGAAAGACAGTAATATCGAAATGCTATATGACGTATAGATTTTAACATTCAGTACAAAGAGAAATATGATATTGAAATGCAGATAAAAGAAACGAGATGTTTATCAATTTATATTTTTCAGCACTTGATATTCTTGAAAATTCATGAAAGATAAATAATGAAAATGAATGAAATAAATCTCAAGATTCTTTTATGTGAAATAATAATTCCAAAAAATTAATAAATTTAATATTCTCTATTACTATGAAAATATGGATATTGAAATCGCAAAATCTTCTCAAGTCAAAATAAATTGATTTCATGCTCTTCATAGTTGATAGATATTTATTCTTCAAATGGAAAATCATCTTTTTATCTTACTTTAATATCAGCTCCAAAATATTTATATACCTTTCCAATCTTCCTTTCTTCACAAACGATAACAAAGTGATATATATAGACATTTATTCTTGCTGCTTTTATTTATAAGAAATTTTTCATACTGATCCATCATTTAAACATTTCTTATAAAAAGTACATTATTCAGTTGTCCAAATAATGTATTCATGCATTGACTGGATTTTCTGTATTTTATTTAAGGAAATGTTTATTATGAAATGAAAAATGTTTAAGAGGCTTCATATTTGTTCGAAAGCACTCCTACTGCTATTATTACATTCTCTAACTCTTTTGAAACAAGAGTTAGTATTAAACTGGAAATTAGAGAACGAAATATCAAAATTAACCAATATAATACTTTAAAACTACTGATTTTTTTAAATGTTCAAGTATGTTTGTCTTATTATATTGGTCAAGTTTGATATTTCGTACTCAAACTTCCAGTTTAATCCCAACTTTTGTTTAAAAAGACAGAGAAAGTAATAATAAAATTAGGAGTGCTCGTGAACAAATTTGGAGCCCCTGGAAAATTTTTCATTAACGTTATTTATCACTAATCATATGTTATATTAACCCCCCTGACTCATAAATAAATTAATATGATGCTTTAAAATTTTGTGGGTCATATTCTATAATGTTACTCTAAATGCCAGTAAAATGTCAAGTTGTTAAGGTGAAAGCTGCAAAAAATCATTTTAAAAGTCCCTGGTCGCCTTAGGTTTTAAAATCAGTGCGAATGATCACCCTAAAGATATTTAAAATACTATGCAATTTTCGCCTCCCACCACCAGCCTCCGATTAAAATTGTGGAAATTGGACAAAACCGGCTCAGATTTTTCCATGATGGCTCAGTTTTTTATTTTCAAATTTCATCTGTATACTACGGAGTTTAGAAAAATAAAATGTGTACGAATCGGTACTTGGTATATAAATTGCAAGGAGATGGGAAAAGAAAAAGATTAAGAGATACGGCTTTATAGCAATTTTTTTTGGTGAATAACTGCAAGTCTACAGTTCATTACGGTATTTTAAAATTGAATATGTTTGTTGGACACTTTTTTTCCATTCAACTGAAATAGAAAAATAGAAACTAAATATATAAGTTTAAACGTCAACTTCATTAGAAAGATGTAATTTGATTTTTAAGCTTTTAATACGTTCTCGGGCAAATAAAATTTCATTCTCATTTTGTAAGAATTAAATTGTTGGAAAATATGATTAAAATATGTCTTATCAAATGTTTTAAAATTTCAAGTATAATTAATTATTTAAATGTTCTTTTAAAAGATTATTTTCATCCGTTAACTTAAAGGATTATTTTTTAACTAAACATTGATATAAAAATAGATTTCACTCCGAAACATTTTCATAATATCGAAATATCGTTTAATTTCAAATTAATTGAAATTATAATTATAATTAAAAAAATTGCTCCCAGTGGCGCAATTGTGTCTTCCAAAGCATAATATGTATCAGGGCTCATTGCACTTATACAAACGGTGAGGCCTATAAAGCTCCAATACACACATATTCATCCTTATTAAAACTAAAGATAAACTGTTCATATTTTCATACTTCCGAAATCCTACTTTAAAAATGTTTGTTTATCAAGTTTATTTAGACATAAGCAGCATTAATACATCTATGTTGTAATATTTTTACTATTTTATTTGATGCAGTTGTTCTTGTGTTCCACTTTACAACGGATGGAGATGTGCAGTAGTTTCTGAGGGTAAGTCATATAACAGACCCTCCGACCCGCCACGAAGGCTCACGGATTAACCATAAACACTGAATGACCGGACCACCGAAACAGCAAAGTTCGGGAACTAAGGTTGAGTCCTAATGGCCGACATCGGCCACGGTACAACCCTTCTCGAAGGGAGTACGTCCCGTCATCGTAGGAGAGCCAAAATCCCACAATTATTGTATCCTCCGGGTTGACGAGATCCATCCACCATACCGGAAGCATCTCATCCTCAATTACGAGGTGCTCCCCCCGGGGAATAGTTTCTGAGGGTATAAACCCCTGAGGGCAGAAGTCTAACTTCTAACTAACACAAACGCCACAAACCGTTTTTACAAGGAGGACTTCATTCATTCATCGGCAAATCGTAGTTTAGATCTGAAAATTAACACCACACCATATCTACATACACACCAGACCACCAGACCACAACATATTACCATATCACCACACCTAAATAGACCTGGCACAGAGAATGATTACCTCTGACCCAGTACCCCCAGTGGTATTACTCTCGACATGGAGGACTTTGTGACAATGATAAATTTAACGTGCTCAAGCAACACCACATACACAAAAGGAGTCTTCGGCTGACGGGCTCAAACCCGTTGTCCAAGGGATTCGAAACCAACGCAATACCAACCAGGCTATCCCAGTCTCACTATTTTATTTCAAAGATTTAAACAGTTTCAAAAGTTCAATTTCTTCAAGTGTGGAATTATTTAAATTTCCTCAGTCCTCTGTATTCTAAATCTGATTTTTAAAAAAAATCTTTTTAGCATGTTTCAGTAACATTTTTATTTCTTATATAAACATATATAAGAAGGAATTTAGACGAATCTTATTCAATTTTAAAATAATTCTAGCAAAGATAAATTGATCCGTTTTGCTGTGGAAAGTATATGGTAACTGCAGAGTAAAAACATTACATATTAAAATGAAATCAGGTATCCATATGTCAATGTATCATGCCAGAACATAATTTCTTGAGCGGTCAAGGACCACGTGCTCGTCGTGCAACTTGTTATATTTTTATTCATTTTAACTGTTTCATTGATAGAGTCACCATTGTAAAGCAATGAATTCTAGTTCTAAACTGATATTTAGATACACGATTAAAGGGTTGTACTATCTTAGTTTAAAATCATGTTTCATACTTATCTAGGAATATAGAAATAATTATATGATTTATTAAATTATTCAATAAACAGATTAAAAGGAAATCTTCTATACATATTTCAGTGTATCATGCCAGAACATCATTTCTTGAACGTCCAAGCACCGTGTGCTCGGGCAAGTTGAATAGCATTTTTATTCATTTTAATGGTTTCTTTGAAATAGTCACTTTAGTATTGCAAATGATCCAAAAAAACTTTGTCTCGCATTTATTGTTAAAAAAAATACCACACTTACTGTTTAGTTCATTTCATATAATAAAGTTCTCAAAATGACATATTTTAAATGTTTTAATTTCTGTATTTATTAACTTATTTTTTAAAAAAATCAGAGCTCTTTTAAATGCAATGGCAACATGTTATTAAAAGCAGATTTTTTTGAGATGCCCGTGCAGATAATAACATTTTTATTTTTCGCCAATGAATTTTCATTGACGCCAAAAGCCTCATCCCAAAATCAACATCATGTTTTGACATGATAAAAAATCTATCATTGAATTTTTAATTTCATCTTTCTGCATTTGACACATAACGATGATATGTCACATCTTAAAAGCCATATTTATGCAATGTACTAATCACTTTCTTTAATATCTCTAAGTTCTGAAGATTCTATGAAAGACTTCTCTACCACTCTTAAAATGCTGAAATATTTCTAGATGTTACAGGTCTATAACAGCCATATAAGCTGTATATATATTAATTAACACCCTCCAAACCATATTGAATCTGAAAATAACAACTTTTCATTGAAATTAAGAGGAATTTCAAAATTAGTAACATAAAGCCTTAGAAACCTACTGTCATTGTTTCAGACATTTCGAAAACTCTACTCCTCCGTCCAGTAAGTGTTCTGACAGTATTCACATCAAGACAAATGCCAAAATTTGAGATCAGTCTCAACAAGCTGAACCGAAAGTCTCTAATAGTCCGCTGGACTTCGTTAATATTTACGAGTTGATTCCGGAAAGGAATGTAAATTTGCATCGTTCCGGTTCGTTTGTGTGTTAACGGAACTTAACCATAATAGTCCGGTTTCCTGGTTGAAATTGATTTCCCCTCGGAATTTAGAACCGTTTCCATAGCGAATAGTTTGCTTCCACCCATTACTTATTTAATAGATTCTTGAATGGCCCCGTCTTTATTTGTCTCCCGACTTACCCGGCGAATCGGTGATAAATTTGTGCGTAGCTGGTTTTGAAAACAAGGATTTCGTATGGCCTGACGTCAAGGGCTAAATTAATTTTGACTCTTGACATAAATCATGCATTATAGTTAATTAAAATATCAAGAGCCTTTCTCCACTTACAGTATTCAAATGTGTGCTTCATTTTCAGTATTGTGCCAACAAGAAATATTGGAGCATAATTTTATTACATTCTGCAGAATATTGCAAAATGATGGATAACTTTTTTAACAGCATTAATGAATGAAATACATTATTTTAAAAAAAACATGTCCAAATCGATTTCTATTTAGGCAATTAGGAAAAGTTTCATTTTAATTACTTTTTACTAAAACATTCCGATTGTTGCTGTTCTTGTATTCCAATTTACAATGGAATTAGAGGCGTATCTTCTGAGGGTATGAACCCAAGCACGCCCGAGGAGAGAAGAATGACTTCTAACTCACAACGTCACAAACCCTTTATACGAGCAGGATTCATTCAGGCATTTCATTCAAACATCCACAGTTCGTAATTTAGATCTGAAACAGAGATCGATCACCTGTGATCCAGTTCCCCCAGTGGCATTACTCCCCACATGGAGAACTTTGTGACCCCGACAGATTTAACTTCCAACACACTCGAATAGTCTTTGACTGGCAGGTTTGAACTCGCAGCACTAGGAATGCAAATCCAACGCCCTTCCAAAAAAAATATCAAACAATTATGCTAGCATTGGAATTTCAACACCAATTGGGGATTCAAGTTCCCCAAGTGGAAAATTCACGCAAAATGCATGCATTTTCTACATGAGTTAGGGTAACTCAATACAGATTACAAATTTCTAATTTTCATATTTCTTTATTATTTTAATTCGAAATTACTTCAAAATGATTAGGAAAAATCGATTAAATAACAATGTTTAATTTTAAATGCATCAAACATTATGAAAATAATAAGAATCGTTTAAAATAACAGAACGAAATCATGTTAAGCCTAACCCTATAAGACGGGGAAATGAAGAATTTTGGCGCGAAAATAAGTTGTTAATTAACAAATAAAAAATTAATGAATAAATATTTGAAAAAACTGTATTGACAGCAAATGTCATAGACTACCAGTATTAAAAAATCTACTTGAACCTGATTGGTGAATAGAAAGATTTTATTAAAGACTGAAAATTTGAACAAAGTATATATATATATATATATATATATATATA